>VWZN01021667.1:55383-73304 GCA_013396955.1 Regulus satrapa | reverse complement strand
AGTGTAATCACATGAGGAGCAAGGGAAGTACAATTATCCCCATTTTATGGCTGAATAATTGAAAAAAAAGAAAGGCTCACACCCTTATCTGCCATAATATTTAGGTAGCCAATTCCTTTTGAAGTTGGTGAGAGTCAGGCACCTAACAGGACTGTGATAGAGGGAGAGCTGGAACAAGATATTCAGCTAATGATCTGCTCATTAGGACATCCTTTCTTATGTCATTAATTCTTTAAACCAGATACTTTCTGCCCCTTTTTTATATTTGTCCATCACTCATAAAAAGATGTACTTCTCCCCTGATTATCTTATATAGATATGAGGATCTTCTGAACTATAATTAGTCCTTTTCAATATTTTCTGTGCCTTGAACTGCAATAGAATTTGGGATTCACAAGGTGATAAACTAAACTAAAACAATGGGGAAAGCAGCTATGGAAATTCTAGAGTCCATCAAAAAGCAACTGCTACTTTAAATTATAGTGCAGTCAAGAGATTTTTAAAGTCAAAAGTAAGGGAGCAATGGCCCCTGAAACCGGGAGTGGAAATCATATAGATGTTTACACACCTGAATGGAAAAGAAATCACTTCAAAAAACTCTGTATAGTATAATTTGCAGTACTCCATATAGTTCCTCTCTCTAGCAACAATTTAGTTTTAGTAAGTTGTTAAATTAAACACTTTGTGAAGTTTATGTCAGGCCAAATGAGAGGTGAAACAAACTCTAGAGATGTGAATACGGACCAGAAGGAAAAGAAATTGAAACTTTTGAATAGAATAATCTTCAAATCATTCTATATTTCTAAATAATGGGTTACATAGATAAGTTATTTCAGTACAGAGCTAATTACACTATTCTTTAGAGAGTCCTTTAAGAAGAAATAGGCACATGTGTGACTGGAAGCATTTAGGGGAAAAAATCAGATTATTTTAATAGTTGTGTTTGTAATGCATCTGTTTTAAAATAGAAGAAATAATACACTGTTCAGATGCAACACATCTGCTTGGACATCTCTGCTTTTCAGCTTATTAAAGCAATTCAGATGCTCTAAATTATGAGCAACTATTGTGATTGGAATCATTTGAACAGGCCCCCTGGTATCTAAAAGCAGGAAGTCTGTTTCAGCCTTAGAGATTTTGGGTTTAGTTCAATATTATACTCAGCCTCACCACAGAGAGGTTTGGGATTTTTGTTTGGTTTCACATTGTTTCATATTGTTTTGTTTTAATTTTATTTCTCTCATTTGAAGAGATTTAGAATACTTTTATTTTCATTACAAAATGACATATAATAGCATCACTGCATGTTCATGACAAAGAGGCTGAGTGGACAACTTAGGAATAGAAAGCAGCAGAAGTGAGAAATGTCTAATACAAAAAAACCCCCCCACCCAACCCCCCCAAACTCCCCAAAAACTAAAACCAAACCAAAACTGCTTAGGGCAGTTTTGTCCAGTATCAAAGACTAATGCACAGAGTTTAGATAAGAATTCAGTTATCTTCCTACTTGAATCATGTTTATCCAAGTGAAGATCAAATGCAGCATTAATTAAAATGATTGTTCCTATATTTGCTTAAACAAATTTGCACCAATTCAGACCAAGAAAAACAACTTCAGAGTTAAGGACAAAGTTTCAGATAGTCATGAATTAAAATGGGTAGAATTATGGGAGACTCCGAGTGTAGACTTGGTGTGATTTTATTCTAGATGGATTATCCCACTGTTCGTTGCAAGTTAAAAACAAGGAGTTAGTTATGGAGGGCTAGGAAAAATGTAGACGCCAAGTAATAGAAAATTAGAAAAAGTTGTCAGCTAGTGTACATAGTGTCAAAAAAGTATCACTTTGAACAAAGAAATATAAAGTAAACACAGAAGAGAAAAAAAAAAAAGCACCTCCCTCTAAGTCTTTGGAAAATGTTAGAAGTCATTGATTCAAGATTATTCAAGTTCATAAACAGAAGAGCTTAGATAAGATCAACCGGATAAAAACTGTGATATTTGTCATTTCTAATTCCAGTAATTAAGTGCTGTTCTAATTCTACTTGAGAAGGCCTCAGTGGGATTATAATAATGGCATAATGATGGAAACAAAGACAAAGAAAGGATCAGAAATACTACAAAAAGAAAGGATATTGAAAATTAATGATGTACAGGCAATGATTGTCCTTAAAATGTTAACCTTTCCTGACTGTTGATGTAACAAATCTGTTCATGAAATTTTGTTCCCTTATGNAACAAATCTTTTCATGAAATTTTGTCCCCTTATGAAAAAAAAAAAAAAAAAAAAAAAAGAAAAAGAGGAAAGACAAACTATTGTTTTATATGATGGTGATATTTTCTGCAGTTGCTACTAATGACATTTTCAAAAATTATCATAATTTTTTTACATCATTGATTTCTAAGGAAAAGAAAAAAATGGTCAAAATACAGCAGTGTAGTGAGATTAAACCCTACCAGTTTTGAAGAGCAATGTAAGAGGGAGAGAGAAAGATAGAGAGAGGGAAAAGGTAAATAGCCTGCCTCACAATTAACTCATTATTAGGACAAGCATCAGAGTCAGTATACTCGGTGTGACATTCATGCCCTTGCTATAAGGCAGAGTGCTTTAACTCTTCCACGTTGCTTCACCCCAACAGGTCCAGCTTCATCTCCATAAGGAATGGGGAATTTGAGAAATCTCAGAGCCTCTAGCAAGCAGAAAAAGGATTTTCCTTGCCAAGTCTGGTGCAGAAAGGAATCAGACTTGTTTGTCTCCAAGGTCCTCTGAAATGGAATTCCCCTCCCTTCACACCTTGAAAGTCACACTCCTTCCCACCACCATATTGCTGGAAAATCTTATTATATGTAAATTTTCGTCATTCGTATTCCACTTTTCTTCCTTTCATTCCATCCAAGGTATTTTGTCATCTCTACATTGAACCATTATCTATGTCCCATAGAGGGTATAACACACAGTTCTTATTAAGATACATATGTTCATGGAATAACCCAAAGCTCATTAAAAAGATAAACTTATATTAGAGTATTTGGTGCTATTCTCAGAGCATGCACAAAATATGGAGCAAATATTGTTCTTATAATTGCATTTTAATTGAGCTGTATCTGGTATAAAAAAAGATAGTTGCATATGGACTGTCAACTTGAATAACATTTTGAGGTACATCTTTTAATTTTACTGCTTTTATTGTTTCTATTACAGTTTGAGAGAATTTCCCCACAGCTGTTTTTATTTTGTGAAAATCATTCATCCCATGAGCATGACTGTAGCTGTGTGCAGTATACATAAATGCTTATGATCATTAAACATGTGTAGTTAAGGACTGTTGTGTATCCATACATGTTTCATTTCCTTGCTTTGTGTTTAATTTTTCAGTTACCGTCTGTATTGTTTCTATATCTCAGCTGTAGCTGAGGCTACAAAGGAAGATCTACAATTAACAAATAGCTAAATGCCATCGTGTTTGCTGCCCCTATTATTGTTTCAAGCTTTTTGGATTTTTTTTTTTAATAGACTTACCAGTGATTTTTGGCTCAAAACCAAGAGTTGTTTCCTACTCCTCATCACTTTCCCCAGGCAGCTGAACCCTAATGTCAACAGTCCTGTTCCACTCGTACAGTTGGTGCATCACTCTCACACAGACTCTCTGGCAGGTCTCTGATTCCGAAGTTGCCTTTGCTTCTTGCACACAGGCTCTGGCACTGTCACCTTTTTCTTCCTTTCACAAAATCCCTAATATTTCTCTCTTTCCTCCTGCTGCTCCCCTGACTAACTTTTCCCAGCTCTACTGGCTTTTGTTCCAGTTCCTCTGCTCACATAAACACCCTGGGCTTCCTTCCTGCATTGCTTCTTTCGCCCAAACAATCCTAGTTATTTTTCACTTCTTCCCAGGCTCTCACTTACTTGTCTCCCCTTCCTAGAATTCCTAATGTTATTTGACGATTCTCAGGCTGAAAATTATTTTGACATAAAAAGAATCACATTTTCTAAGCAACAATTGAGTGAAAGGAGATAAAGTTTATTGGGTTTCACACAAAACCCAGGTGAAACAGCAAATTTTTCCTGATTTCAGTGCAAAACTAGAAAGCACTCCTAAAATTTTCCCTTAAGTGAGAGTAATGAAAAGAAGCAAGCCTTTCTGTGAGTGCTGCCTGAATTGATACTGAATGCAGTAATTTTGTTTCCTTTCAGATTTTGCAGAAAGATATTTTACACAGCTCTCCTTGGTTATTTTTATGAACATAGTCATTCCAGCCTGAAGAAGCTGCCTCCATTAGACTTAAGCTTCACTAATTTAGCAATTAACATTTAACAGCCAGATTGTTTTCCTGAGCCCAAGGGCACTAGTGCAAGAAAATATCTTCTGATCTATAACCTTGTTGCAATCTCAAAGCTCCTAAAACCCAACATTTTTATTCTAATCATTTTTGCTGATGCAGGAGCCAGTCATAACTATGCTGCAAGTAGCAGAATGCTACACAATACTCTGCAGTCAGACAGCATTTATTGTGCTGTAATTTGTTCTAAGACAATAGGGGCGATGCAAATTCTAGAGAGGCGTATTAATCTGTAGGTCAAACAATAACAAAATATTGAAAAACTGTCTTAATGATTTTTTACATTGTGGCAGAAAAGCAGGTAATTCCATAGAGGGATGCTGGTGATCTCATAAACCAGGAGAATAAAGCTGAGAGGTTTATTAATGCCACCAAGGCACTGAAATAGAATTAGTTTTATATCATGTACAACTGTATATGTGTTTATTATTTATAACACATTCTTCTTTTTTAAAGGGCTCCTTTCTAAGCCCTCTTCTGATACTTCATATCTTGCTTTTCCCCACTGGTTTTAAACAGCAATTGCATTCCAGATGCAGCTTTAAATGGTGCTGTGTTAGCTCCCACCTTTCACTTTTTATTACAAAATTTAGTCTATTATACTGGCAGTATTTTTCTTTGAAAAGTTAAAGTTCAAAACTGCTGACTTCTTAGGAGGTGTGTGGGAAGAGGCTGCTCTGTGCACACCATATGGTGCTCAGCACCTGCAGCCCTGGCCCCCAGCCCCAGTAAATCCTGATTCCCTGATTCCCATGTTCCCTGGTTCTGGGGCAGTGAGCACCGTGCAGGCACAGGCAGCACACAGCTCCTGCCCAGCCTGGACAGAGAGAGCCTCTCCAGCCTGGTGCTGGCACTGTGAGTGCCCAAAGAGCTGTCACAGCTTCTCTTTGCAGTCAGAATTCCTTGGGACCATGCTGCCCAGGGCTCGACAGGGTGGGTGGGATCCTAGGTTTGTGTGAAGAGAGCCCAGTACTCCTTAGAGCATGGAGTTTGGGTGCTATTTTTGTGCAAGAATCTGCCATTGAAAAAAAAAATGGTATAGAAGTGCCAGTGATGAAGTGGTAGGGACAGTCTTGCCCCATGGAATGGCGGTGGTACATCCATGGGAATCAGCTCTCTGCAGCTTAATGGCTCAGTACTGTTGTTAGTCTCTCTCACCCACAGGGCAGCAATCTCCAGCAGGACCCCCAGCCCTTCGATCTCATCCTGTCCACAGCACAGCACTGTTCATGGCACGGTGAGAGCCAACCAACACCAGGGACCCAGAGCAGCCCCTGTCTGCAGGGGTTACTGCTGTCAGTCTGACCCCATACCTCCCTCACTCTCCAGCAGCTGCTTGGTTCTTATGGTGTCAATTCTGAGGGACCATTTCCTCTGTCATCCCTGCTAAATTAATTATCTGTAAGTAATTAATTATCTATAAGTAAGCTGTTGCTATAGGAAAGTTGCTAACCTTCAAGCATGGTACTCCTAAACCCTAGTGCCTCACTGCTCATGCAACAGCTCCCCCACTCCCCATTCCCAGGCCACTGAAGGAACACCTCACCTAGCTTCCAGGCGCTCAACACCAGTGAAGCCTGAATTTGGAAGCCTGATTTCATGGTGAGGACAGGCTTATGCAGAAAACAAGGGTGCTTGTGGTAGTGCTGGTTCTTGGTGGGAGCACCTCTCCATAGGTCTGTCAGGTGGTGAGTTCTGCCAGGGCCAGGGGGTTGCAGTCAGGAGGTGAAAGTGAGGGAATGAGGGGCTCTCTATAGAGCTGTTTAGGGAGCTCACAAGCCACTTAGTCCTCTTGAGATGAGGAGTTTAATGGTAAGATTTTAAAGATGAACTAATAAAGGCTTACTAAAATTGTTGATATTTTCAAAAGCTATTTACAGCAATTTTCTCTACCATTTGTACCATAAGTACAGAACACTATGATCATGAGATCCTGTTTGGTTTAATATATAGGAATTGTTCTAGTCCTGATTTTATTTTCTCCCTGATTTTCAGCATAATTTGTATGGGGGCTGTTGATCTGCGGTGAAAAACAACTATAACAAAACTCTAGTAGTGGTAATAATAAAAATCAGTGTTTCTTAATAGAAGCAGAAAGAACTTAAGATCTTTACTGTGATCTGAAACATCTATACACAGTGTTTCTGTGGTAATTACCAAGGGAGAACTGTGCTGATCATCAGTTATTCTCTTAGTATTCCCTCATCTCTGGAATATATGAACCCTTAAAGAAAAAATTAGTTGGTTTTCTTTTTTCCCAGGAAAATTGATGTCTTTTTTTGTATCTCAATCTACATCTTAAATTGCACATTCAGTTGACAGCTGGTACATACAAACAAAGCACCAATTTACATCCTCATTGCTTAGCAAACACATATTGACCATGGAAAAAGTTAGGAATGATTTGCTAAGACAGCCAGCAGACCACAGTAGAACTTCCCAAAAGAGACTGCCCTGGCTGACTAACAGCAATTTTTTCTGTATTTCTATTGCCCCTAAATCTGCTGGGGGAAAGCCGTAATAGCTGTGCATATGTACAGGGCTTTCAAACACCTCTGCACAATGAGTCTTTGAACTGTATTTCATACTGTTTCCCATCTCTGTAATGCCTCTTCCTCTCCTGCCATCCTTTTCCTACCTTTTCCAGACAGCTCATTTGTTATGCATCATGCTGCTGTGAGCTGGCCCTTTGCACTCCTTGAGTTAGGGCAGGATTTGTCCCAGATTCTGCTAGCATACCAGCAATGTTAATGTTTAGTCTCAAAGTTTTAAATGGCAATGGTTTCCTTTCTTTTTTATTTTTTTCTTCTTAACACCGTTGTCTGTTATAAGAAATGCTAGCAAGGGAAAAAAAAAGTATGTGACCTATTAAAATGAAAGATTGCCCATTCTTGTAATTACAAGTAACAGGAAGCCTGGTAGTACCTTATTTGTTAAATTCCTCTGACCTCTTAAAAAAAAAAAAAGTACAAAAATCATAGTTATTAGTACATCTAGAGCTAAGGTCCTGCTCTATGCACATGTGTTAGTCATTTACCAGGGTTTTTTCCCCCTTCTTGCTAGAAGTGCTGTGAATTGATAGCTGGATATTCAAACACTGGTGGACAATCCCCTTTAGGCTCCCTTGGAAGAACTTGCTAATAACTAACTGCCTTTCCTCTCTGGCTCAGGTTCCCTGTTGCTGTAAGCTTATAAGGGGCCAGTTTCAATCCCATTTGATAAAAAGGAGCTGTGAAGGAGTCCCAAAGATGCAGAGTCCTGGGGCAACAGCAGTTTTAGGTCTAACTGTGGAGAGGGAGACTGAAAACCTCCTTGTGGTGTTCAGGGTGGGTTCCCTTGTGAAGGTTTAATGTGAAAACACTGGATTTCCAGGGCTTTTTCAGATCGTGGTGGAAGAAGCTAGGCCTGCACGCTGCTCTGTCCCCAGCCCTTTGTCAGAGTCAGTCAGGTGCGAAGATTTAGCTCCTATTACAGGGAGTAAAGGGATCAGCTGCAAATAAAATATATGCTGTGGATTAGACAAAAGCCCTGGTCCTTTGCTATGCACACATCTATGCCAAAAGTTAAGTACCTCAGAGGACACCCCTTAGTGCTACTCCGTGGCTATAGTATTTTTCTTAAGCCCAAATTTGGAGTCTCTTCCACTAATTTACTTTGCTTCTTCAGAAGCACTGAAACAGTTTTCTAATGTGGACTTTCATATTTGAAAGACTGATCACATGAAAATGGAAATTACCATCATTTGACTGAAAAGCAAATGTTGTCATTACCACAGTTATGAATCCAAAATATTAGGTAGTTACAATCTGGGATTTTTTCCCCTGCAAAACAAACTGTCAAACTTCATATTTATAGTGTGCCTTTTCACAGAGTTTTATGTTCTGCTTCTAAATTTGTGTTAATAGGGTCTTATATGCTGGGAATGCTTATCTGCAAAATCACAAGCTAACTTTTGGAAACCTGTGGGGAAAGAATAGCAGGGGCAAACGAAAGGAAACTGACTTTGAAAATGTAATTTGTTATGGCTTTAAAAATGAGCTGAAATGAGGAAATAGAAATAAGAAAGAGGAATCAATGAAGTTACATAACTTGTATGCATAGAACATAAATGAACAAATAAGCTAGTGTTGTATACCTACTTTAGTAATAACATGACTACCTTCTGATACAGGTAGATAAGCACATTTAAAGCTGACTTTAAAAAATACATCAAAACTCCTTGGTGCTAAATAAAGCAGAAGTGAAGTCCCTCTAGGTAGTTAGAAGGACTGTTTGCTCATTCAAGGGACCTGTATCTGTGTTAGTAAACTTCAGTATTTTGAAAAGCAACTGGTATGTATAGGCATAGGCAGTCAGTGATCTTTAGGTATGGTGAAACTGGTGGGTTATTGTGCTTCCCTTCTAAGTTATCAAATTCTCATATCTGGAAATGTCACCTGTATCTTTTTTTTTTCCCCCAAGAGAACTGTACTGTCATTTCTCAGATAACCTGTACTCTTTCGGATGACTGTTCATTGAAAAGAAATCCTTGAGTAACCCGAATTGTCAGGTTCAACTGTGTAAAATTTCATTAATGAGGCAAAAACAGTGAGAAGGATCATAGATGGGATAGCTATTAGAGAGGACAAAAATGTAGAGCGAGTGCTGATAAAGCGAAGTCTCTGGAGTAAACTTTTCCTTACACACTGATAACCTGTAGTGCTACTGAATCACTGCTAACAGCTGACAGAAAGCTTCTAAATGTGAAAATAAAGCAATAAATAATCCAAAGATGATTGGCTGGCAGTGCTTCCCTCATTGGCTTGAAACAACATTTGAACTGGGGCTTGGGGAGGAGACTCAGCCTGGTTGTTTGTGCCATCACTTTGGTTTCTCTCTTGGAAATTGTCATTCATATCTCAAACAATCTTTTTTTAAAGTCAGTCACTGTATCCTCTTGGGTTCTTGTTGCTAATAGAGACAGAAATACTATTCTACTCTGGATTAAATACATTTCACGCATAGATTCATCGTGTACTACTTTTTTCATCTGAATAGGAATTTCAACGTATTTGTGACTTTTGACACATCATCACTCATAATGGGGTCTTACTTACAAGGAATAATGAATGTATTCTTGTGCCAAAGTTGAGAATGTCTTGTTCACATATACTAGTTGTGGTTTCCATACCACAAAATCAAATGACTTCATGTAAGGGAATGATTATAAATAGTCCTGTCATTCTCTAGCTTCTAACAGTGCTTCTAATAACCTTTAAACCACTCATTATTTCTTCTCTCTCTTTGCCACTGAAGTCACATTCAAACATGCATCTAAATATTTTAGAATAAAAATAACAACATTAATAAAAAAAAATTGGTGACAAATTTTCAGACTCAGGCCTTCATGTAGACCTAAATAAATGGCCTGACTACAAGAAGTAATAAGCACTACCTGAAGCCAAATTCCCCTTTGTGGTTTCAACAGTAGGTGCTCTGGGTTCCTTATTCTCACCTCAAGTCTATGTTCATATGTGGGTATGAATGTGTCTGTGTGAGGGGACATTCATATGTACTGGAAGAAATACCTCTGCCTCATGAATATGCCCACTGAGAAATCTAAATTAAACTAGCAGTGGTTTTAAATCAATTCAGGACCAAAATGCCATCCCAAGTCTCAAATGTCTTGTGGAAAGCTCATTTTGCATGGCAAAAATCAGGAGTCAAAGTTTAGTTTTCATGGAATAAAGCAGGACATGGGCAAAATTCTCTATAGATGGAAAAGGGAGCACACATGGAAAGCCGAGTACAAAACTTAGAGTAGAGATGAGCCCAAGGAATTTATCCTTATTGATGAGCAGGGACAGATCCTTAGTGGGTGTAAATGGCAACAGTTGAATTGGGGAATAGCTGAACTGGGGATTAATTAGGGCCAAGCAGATTTAGAGCAGTATGGAGACTGCAGCTCATGGACATAAGCTCCATGTCTGGTCTGTAGATTTACAAAGCTTGGAGAGCCTTACAGGACATGCAGCTTCCTCCACATTGGTGCGTGTTCATGAGCAGCCCTGTGGTAGCAGCAAGGCACTGTTTACATAAGATCTCATGAGTGTGAGTGAGATTTGCACTTCCAGCCCCAGGAATTTTTGGAAATATGTTTTGTTTTCCAGCAGGCTTCTGAACATCTGGAAATGCTGGCATTGTAATGTCTCAGCATAAATCATAAATGACTGGAGGTGACTTTTTTATTCCTAAAACTGGTCCTTGTAAGTATTATTGCACAACAAAATGAAATGAACTCCTTTTCCTTTGCTGTAGGAAGAGAAGGAACACTTGTTCTCTGGGGAAATCCCTTCCATTTCTTTTTCCTAACTTCTGCCCATCAAATGAGGAGATAAAGAGAATTTCTTGGGCTGGTACAAATAAAGGCCAATTTTTGAATCTGTTCTGGTCAGGGAAAATTGCTTCTGCTGCTGCTGTTACCACTTCTATTCTTAATAACCATTCTGTGACCTTCACTCCCCATCAATCTATCCCTGAATAGTTATTCTATTTGCAGCTTTTC
This sequence comes from Regulus satrapa, assembly GCA_013396955.1. NCBI lineage: Eukaryota > Metazoa > Chordata > Aves > Passeriformes > Regulidae > Regulus > Regulus satrapa. The sequence continues at coordinate 62,424 of VWZN01021667.1, read as the reverse complement.
CTCTAGCTCCCCTGCCCCTTGAAAGACAGCTGTGAGGTTTTTCAAGCACTGACACAGTTTCCACAGCTTGGCTGATCTTCTCCGAGGTGTCAGGGTCTGCCTAACCCTCCTGAGGCAGCTCACTGGGCTGCTCTGCTCAGGCCGTGTTCTCACACCTGAGACACTGTGACGTGCCTGCTTGTTACTGGCAGTGCCACCAAAGACTGCTTCTGCACTGGGGCCAGTTCTCTTTTGGTAAATCTCTTTGCATTGCTTATCTTAGCAGACTGTGATAATCTTGTATTATCCTGAGAAAAAAAAGGTGTGACACGGTACCTGAGGAAACACTCACAGGTTGAAAATTAATAAATATTTCTGATTGTATTTGGCACTAGTATAAGAAGATGACTCATCTCCCTATAACCCTTTCAAGCACTTGATATTCTGTTCTACAAAGAAAATCTAACTGAATAATAAAACCACCTTCAACCACTAAACCCAGAGAAGGATATGAATAAGATCTGTGGATCAGAAGCCTCCTGAGATTTGGAGCAGTTCCAGCTGTGGGTCCAGCACCAAGTGCTGCAATCACTCTTATCTCTCACTCATTGCTGTCAAGCATTTGCAGAACTGCTTTTCTAATGTCTTAATCCTTCCGCTGATTTGTAAATATTGCCTAACCTGGTGTTTGACAACAGGCACCAAGTAGTTCCCATATTTGCACATCTTAGCAAATGTGAAAAGCTGTTTTCCTGCTTCTTACAGGAGATCTCAGCTTGCTTCCACAGAAAACTTAACTCAAAAGAAAACTAAGAAAAATCCTATCAATATACTAAGATGGCTAATTAGTATTTGGTTTATAGTTACATGCTGACAATGATCAAACTAATTATAAGACATACTGTGCTAAATTGCTAGCTCTTTGTGTACTTCTAGTGTAGCTGAGAACCAGAGAGGTGCTGGATCAAACTCTGAGTGTGCTAAAAAGGTTCTCGTTAAGATCACAACAGCAGAGCTGTTGGTGTGTATACACACACACATAATGCACATGGCTTCCTGTGTGTGCAAGAGGGCCAAATTCAGAGATAAACCAATGCAAAATTCATTCTCTCAGGCAGAGAGAACAGATAGCGTTCTCTGTTAAAGAGTTGTGTTCCTGTTGAGACAGCGTCTGTGAGAAAAACAGGAGATTCCTTTGCCCAGAGCATGTCCTCTGCAGTCTCAAGCTATCACTACACAGATCCAGGCTCATTCAGAAATACAGGATGCTTTTCTGCCTATCAAGAGGTAACACCACCTATGTTGTCCACATATGAAAAAACAATAATTTTCATTACAAGCTTGTTTATCACATGTTTTATTTCTAGGTCAATTTCAATGGCTAGACAGGAGAAAAGATGTTGCTCTGGCAATGTCCTTTCAGGTGCAGTTTGATGCTAAAGCCACTAGCTAGGAGCAGCTTTTATATACTAGAAATACCAGTAAGGGCCTTTTTTCATCTCCCACCTCTTATGAAACTGGCAGAAGTAATGGACAAAAGTACACAGGATGGAGTTACACAGAAAAATAGCTGTCATGTAGTGGAAACAAGGACTCGAGGTAAAATCTGAACCAAAAGAAGTCTCTCTTAATTTTACTTATTTAGCTTAATTTTTACAACACAGATTGTTATACTTGTGTTTTTGTGTTATGTTCTGCATTAGATGTTACATATTAAATGTGATATTCTGATATTTAGTCTTTTCTGGTGGTAAAATAGTTACATTTCTTATATTTAATAATTACTGGGATATATTTAATAGATTTCTGCTATCTTAAGTACATTAATATGCAATTATTAAGAAGTATCTATAACTGAGAAGCCATTGTTACTCATATAATGCTAATAAAAACCATAGAGAACCCTTTCCAAAACCATCAAACAGAATAAGTTGCATTCATCCACAACGGTTTATAGAAGTAAGGAGGATGTCTTCCAGCTTTCAGGTTTATTCCACATCAAAGACAGGAATTATGTCCCAGGGAAGGGGATTACTGCCAAACTAAAGGCAATCAAGTGGGGATGGTTAAACGAGTGTCCACATATCTATGGAGATCTGAATGCATTCTGTGTGCTGTGTTGAGAGGAAAAAGTCCTAACACCTGTATGAGGCTCTGGGCTCAGGACAGAGGGACTCGTAAAACCACAGGCATAGGAAGATGAACTCAAATCCCTGAGAATGAATGCCATTAACTCCTAGGAAATCAAGACATTTCTGTCTTCATTTAATACAAAATTTCAGAAATCTACCAGACTTTTGAATAAATAAATTTCTTACCATATTGTAATTTATTTTCTAGTCCCACTAGAACTCAGAAAATCAGGAATTGACCATGACAAGTGACAAGACTCAAAAAATTACATTTGTTTTGTTTCAAAAAATATGGTGGGGTTAATTTAATTTAGATTTTTCTGCCTTTCCCTTGTTCTCTCCACTCCAGTGAAAGCAGAATGAAACTTTGATAAAGCTTAAATTAGTTCTCTCTTGTTCTCTGTATTCAACATAAGTTCTGGAAATGCTCTAGTAAGGCAGGCCAAGTTCTCCTCTACATCAGGCTGATTCCAGTAACTGAGCCTATTGGCATGTGCCAGCCTTCTTACCACAGTGAGTCACTGTTCTTCCTCTCACAGAGTGCAGTGCTTTCAGTCGAATTTCTGTATTTTAAACAAGTGCAATGAATGGGTATGAAAATTACTCTCAGCTGAATTCCAGATTGCATATTCCCACAGAGCACTTCACAGCATGGAAGGCCAGACTCAACAAATGGTCAGACGTTTGCAAGCTGGTTCAAACCTTCATACTTAGAGCCCCCCAAATGAGGATGTTAAAAATGTAATAATAATATAATTTAATTTGAATATCCATTATTTTTCTATTAGTGAAACAACAAGATATTATGTCTTATGGCAAATTTAGAAAATTGAACCATACCAATGTTTGTATGGAGAATTATAATACAGAACAAGCCAAATAATTAAATGAGAAACTGAGCTCATCCTTGAGAAAGTACAAAGCACAAAGCTTGTGAGAATGACTATGATATCAGAATTTTTAGACCATGAATGGATTGAATTTCTTCAATTAATTGTGTCTGTTCTGTTTGTTTGCATATTTTCTTTCTCGCAGGAGTCCACTGTAAATCCCATGTCAGCACCATCCAGAGTGTTGAGAAAAAACAGTTCCTTGGGAGGGCAGTTGGGCTGCGAGTTGCTCCTTTTGGTTCAGTTGTTCAGTTCACTTGAGGTGGTGTAGCTGAAAACATTGAAGGAAAGGGGTCCAAGTAAGTAGGTAGGATGTATATTAGTGGTCATGATCTGAATTGGTCTCATTAGTGAACAGGTCATGATTACTGGGCAATGTGCCAGCTTTCCCCAGTGCTGAGTGGCAATTGGCAGCTCTGCAGGCTCTCCAAATTGGCTCAGAGAGGATTGCATGCAACTACTCTAATTTGCAAGGTGATACGAACAAAAAAAGTAATTTCTCTCATTGACAAAGAAAAGCCGAAAATAATTGTCATGTGTGAAACACGTCATCCTCTTTCTGAACTAGTGGCATGGCCCACAGCTCAGAGGTGCACCCAGTTTACCTTATCTTCTAGAGGCTTCCCTTCTCCTAAACAGTTTCCCAAAAACACTGTCTTGATGGAGAAGAACAGATAGCAGTTTATAGGAGAGACACATTAAAAGCCATTTACTGATAAATGCTCCAGAAAACTCAGACCAAAAAACTCTGATAGTTTGGATGTATCCAACCAAACCACATTTTCCATCAGCACCACATCTGCAAAAAAGACAAATGTAAATTGTGAAAACCTATGTGCCATTGTTTTTCATCACTGACTTACTAATTGTATTTTAATGGTATTTTCTCAGCAAAATCACCAAAAGTAGATCAATTTTAGAATGGTGCATTCTGAACATCTGTGTTTTGCCAACAAAATCTGACCATTAGGGAACTACAATTTTTTTGTATTTGCCGAGTAAATAATGACAACTCAAACCAAGAATCAATTAAACTGAAGAGATTGTTCCATATTCTTCTTTTATGGAACAAGAACAGGTGTTTAATAATTTACATAAATTAGACAAACTCGAAAGCATTTACAATATCAGAACACTTAGCAGGGAGATAAATGAAGAGGTAAGTCAGTTGATGATGTTTTGTATTCCAACCAGAGCCTCTTTGGCACTTCCATAGTTATAGGTCTGCGAGGTTTTTTTTGTTATGTATCCTATTTCAGGTATTCATAAAGCAACTCAGAAAAAAAATTCCGATTTTCATTTGGCAGGCAAAGATTTTAAACCGAGACAGGATTTTTTTTTTTTATTTAATTTAAATTTGTATTAGGTTATGGGAAAAATGTCAGTTTAATTGTCTCTAAGTTATGTAAGTATAAAAATGGAATGTATTACTTTCAGACACTATTTTATGCTCAAAACCACTGTGTTCTTTTAGGGGGAAACTTAATAAGCTATTAGTTTGAATTGTGGATTAGTCCATTTGAGAAACTTGAAAAAAGAAATGTAGACATATTCAACTTCTTACCTCTTTATTATGATGTTAGATATGTAGGGACACTCCATTCCTTGAACCAAATTTTTTTTCAGGATGCAGTGCCTGGCTGTACCATCACTTATGTGAGGCAGCTCACAGTTTCATTCACTTTACATGCTTCATATGAATGATTTGGATCCGTCATACAATTTACAGGAAATCAATCATCTACCTTTCCACAAACCTTCCACATTCCTAAAGATGTTGGCAGCTATGCCAAGGGAATGACTAAATTTATCAAGAAAAAAACACTGCAGATAGGGCAATGTGCATTCTATACTAAAGGTTATATTCACTCTAAAAGGAAAGTGGTTGGTAGGTGACCAGAAAATGCACATTCCTTTATTCTGTGTCTTTCCTAAGAGCTGTTGAAGTGACAGGCTTTGGAGGCAAATTTCTTTACTGCATGATAGACTTCCGGTATTGATGGAAGACCTGAACTGTGCAATGGAATCCTTCTGGATTCTGCCAATTTCTATCCATGCATATTGGTTTAGGAAGGAGCATGCTTTGTAAAGTGGGCAGAACAGGCAGATCGAAGTTACCCTGCTGCTCAAAAATTCCCTACAGAGCTGGAGGTTCATGTATGTTGCAGTGTGTAACATACTATAATACTAAAAAGGATAGAAATGTAATATATGACCATTTCAGATAGATGATATTGTAAAGAAATATTCACATAGATTGAATACCAAGTTTGGTGTTTCAAGATACTTCCTTCTCTCAGGAGATTTCTCCAGCAGGAGGGAAACGTAGCCCCTGTAGTTTATCCTACAAAACTCTGGCAGTTTATTCCTCAAAACTCATTTGGATCAAAGAAAAAAACCCCATTGAGGTTCCAGTTCAGTTAGCACTCACCCATTTCAGTGAGATCATGTGTGAGCTTTCATTTCTGTGGGTGTAATGTACATGGAATTGATGTGCATGTGAAGTTTTGCACGTATATCACAGTGCAAGGGCTTTACACTACCCATTTGCACTGCCAAAATTTCCTAGTAAAAAATTCCATAACACATTTTGCAAATTTACAAGTTAATGAAATGTCAGAAATTTCAATCTTTCCTATTGGTTCCTAGACCTTAATGTGAAATAAAGCGCAGATTACAATTACCAAGAATATCACCATAAAAATTCTCAAATAATGACCGAGCTCTGTTCCTTTTCTCCTGTTCTATTGCTTCCTTTTTGCCTTTTGTATAAATATTCACACAACAATGATGTGGAGATTAAAAGAACCAGCTGCCTGTGAACAAACATTTGTATTTGGAGGTCAGAGAGCAAACCAGGCAAATGAGTGTTAAAACTGATCTGACTGTTCACTGGCAAATCTTTAAAAATTGCTGTTATCAAAAGTTTTTTCAGCAGTTCTACATGAACTGTGCTCAACCCACTCCTTCCAAGGACTCGACATGCCAATAAGGAAGGCTGCCAGGTGACTGCCCAGCCCTATGCTGGATGATTGAAGGGCATTTATGCTGATCTAAACAAACCTATTAGAACTTCCAATAATATTAATTAAGGAGACATGTTTCTGAAAAAAATATGGAAATTTTCTGGAGTATAATAGAGTGTATGTAGAGCAATGGGGCTAAGAAATGCAGAGCTTTTCTGCAGGTCCTAATGGCATTCTAATGGAGATTTCCTTGATTCCCTGGCAGCACATAGCTGACTTAGCAAATCCCTAATTGCAGGCCCTGAAGGCAAACTGTACTTTTCAGCTTTCTCTACAGGATATATATGTGCATATATAATTTAGTGATTCCCTCAGGATTTAAAAAAAGGGTAAGAGTAAATGGTAAATGTCATCTGAATACCAAAGACAATAAAGGAACAGCTAGCTGGGTCCAGCGCCATTCAATTCTCCCCGTGATCCCCACACTCAATTTTATATTTTTAAGCTGCAATGAACTGTAATTTCCACTGTATTCTGGAATGTATTGTTCTGAAAATGTTGTGTTGTTGGGTAGACTCTGAAGACTACTGGAAAAATATCTTATTTCTCATCTTTAAAATTCCAGAGGCAAGGAACACCATCATTGTCCTTGCATTACACAGTTTTCTGTAGCTTTCTATTTAGCATTTATTTTCTAAGTTCTGCTCTAAATTCTCTTTTAGCTCTCTTTGAGTTTTCTTCTTTTCCTGTTTGCTTCTCTGTCCATCACATGCACCCAGGGCCATGTGCAATCCCTGACAATCTGTCTTTAGTGTCAACATTAAAAATCTTCCTGTATCCTGCATCTGTAGAAAAATAGGGATATCTTTTCAAGTTTCTTTTGTGCCTGAAGTGATTTCAGTGGGAATTAAATTTTAAGAATAACTATGTTATGTTCCAAAATATATCTAGATAGTAAAAGTTTAAGAAGATATAAAGAAAGAAAGGAAATACCCACCAAATATTGCAAATGAAGAATATGGAAAAATACAGGGAGTGTTTTCTCTGTGGTGGGGAACCAATGCATATTACTGT
>VWZN01021667.1:44005-54394 GCA_013396955.1 Regulus satrapa | reverse complement strand
TCTTCATATTTTTATACATGTTTTTATTAATGTATAAAAATATAGTGGCACCACAGAAAGTCTGCAGGGACCTGCATTTGTAAGATCCATCTGTCCTCTCTTTCACTTAGGACTTTTGATTAAGTCTGTAAATATATAAGAATAACATTTCTGGGCAGTAGGATATCATACTTGTCTATTCAGTAGAAAATCTGGTGAAAAAGCACTGTCAGGAGCCTATTTAACATCAGATAGTCTGAGGAATAAAAAAGAGAAGAGTACTTTAAAATTACTTTTGTATTCTCTGCATGGAGATAAAATTAAGGCACTTATTAAGACTGAAAATTATCTTTGCTATAGCTCAAACAATGATAATAATGACATACAGTCTTTAGCCTAAAAAAACTCATATGATTGCCCATATGGGTTTAGAAGGATAATGGATTTATTTGGGGTCAAAAGTTACCTCTGTCTTAGTTGTCAGTGGATTTTCAGTATTTTCCTTGTGAGGGTGCCTATGTTAAATACTCACTGATATCTCTTGGGCTGTTTCACGTGCTCCTATACTGTGCATCAGTGGATAAAAATGCAACTACACCAGAGATGATATTAAAAAATGATTAAGATATGTCCTGCTGCTCTAAACTCCTACAAAGCCTCTTCAGCAAGTTTATACAGTTAATTTTGACTGGGGTGTGTATGGATATTCACACTATTTCCCTAGGTTTAGATAATTTTAAAGCCGTTTCATGACAGAGGGCAAAAACTAAGGGATGAAAAGTAAATGCATCCTCAAAGGGACTATATTTTGGTAAACAACTAGAGTTATGACATTGTGAGATCTTTTGTCGGTCTTACAGGTATCTAGGCTTTATGATACCATACTGAGTAGTCAATTTGATTTTATTATTTCTCTTTATGAAACATGGTTTCTATGATGTGTGTAAAATAGGAATATAGGATTGGATCCAAGTACTATGTCACCCAGAATAGAGTACTGCCAGGAGCAGAAGCAGAGGAAAGTAAGGGTCAGAAAATATGTCATAGGCTAATTTGGGACCATATAGATATTTTCATTATTTCTAGTAATTGTTTTCTACTTTACAGAACTCATTCACTAACTATAATCATCATATTTGTGTTGCTAGTTAGCCTTTTTGATGTTTCTCTGCACAGGCATTATATTACATCCCAGATATTTACCTTGATTTTGTGTGTACATGTTCCTGGGCTACAGATGGATTTCTTTGAATTTACGTTTTTTTTTTCTTTTTTTTCTTTTCATGACATACATTGTTCATATCTGTGTTAAGTCATATAGAAACTGCAAAACCAGGAACTTACATCCCTTCCAAAATCATTAAATTTCATATGCCTTCACAGTATTTCATTACGAGAAACCTTTGTGGAGAAAATTTGCTTTCTACACCACCTACTTAAAAATACTCAGTGTTTTTCTTCAGAAATGGTGATGTGTCTTTCCAAATTCTTATCTTCATTACCGTGGAAACCTTCCTTTGTGTTTGGAACATGTGAGAAAAGTACGTGTTCATTTTAGTGCAGGCACACTCTCTAGAAAGTCCACACTGCCGCTGCAAGACCATCAGGGCAGAACCCAGAGACTTTGGAAGCTCAGGGATGCTCCTTATCTGCAGATATGTAAGCAAGTGGAGGCGGAATGTGGGAACAAACAAGATGAGTAATCCAATCTACTCCTCCACATAGAGTATTAGTAAATAGAGTTGTGTGAATAACTGATTTTTTCACTTTGCTGGCTGAGCTGAACATTTAGAACAAAACATTTTTCTAGATTTCTCTTTGAAATGAAAAGCAGGGAAAATTGAGTGTAGTATCTATTTTAATTTAAGGCTTTTAGTAAAAATTTTATCTACTCATAAAATACTCTTCTGAAGCAAAACATAAATTTTTGAATAATTACTATTTTTAGTTGAAACTACTAACTGACTTTGACATAAATTTCTTAAATAGTGTGGGCTAGGATAAATCTGCATTATTCAGTGAGTAAAACTGCTGATCAAATAGTCCCCGCTCTAACATAAAATCTGAAACTTTCTAATTGCTTTCTTTCTTCAGTTACATGCTATGTAAAAGGGTGTTAATGAAGATATTTGATTTGGTGGAAACATAAACTTCATCACACTAATGTGCTGTATTTTACTTTTACAATACACTGTTGCTGCTAGGCAGGTGCAATTTGCCAGTATGAATCAGCTATTACTAATTATTACTTAAGAACCTATCCTCTCTTTGACCTTGTGCACATCAAGTCAGTTCCTCACACCTGTAGGAACACATTTTTCATTATGAAATTTCCTGTCTGAACTCTATAAAAGGTTAGATTTACATAAAATGTCTTTTCATTCTTTAAGCAACTCTTAGCAGAGAAAACTCCCCATGAACTTCATGCAGTTTTACATACAATGTTGCATCTCTCTTTTATCCCTGAAGAAATGTTTTCTATCAAATTTTATTTCACTTGGGGTGATGATAAGAGTGAATGGTTGTGGCTGCCCACTGTAGTAGAGAGATAGGATATAGGATATAAAAATATATATAAAAATTTATCTGCTGATACACAATAATACTCTCAAAACCTATGTTATTTACAGCAGGGTGTCAAAACCACTTTATAATAATTTTATGTATCCTACCCTAGATTTCAGATTGATTGTCAATGTCGCTATTGTTCTTGCTGGTTTTGCTGTTGTTATTCTATGAGGACCTAAAGGCAACAAATGAACATTTTGAGCTAGATTCGTTACAAATGGAAGTATCTGACTTAAGAGTTCACAGTCTGAAGACCCTTAGAGTACTTTAGAAGAGCAGTAGGTTATAAACTAAATAGGATACAGAATTAAAAATGCCACAGTAGAGGCAGAATTTATAAACAGGTTAAATAACATTATTTAAAACTAAAGCAAAATCTAGCTGAAATTTTAATGTAGATATACTTTCAGAATTTCAGCTCTTTGTATGTCTTTGTTAAGACATATTCCATTATTGTATCTTAGTCAGGGCTTAGTCTTGAAATTTTTTGATTTTTGCAATTTTGATAAAAGTCATTGAATATCATAGGTTCTCAATATCTCCAGAATGTGTTAATTTAATTTTCTATAGATAGTTTTGCAAGTTGAGAGAAATTATTCTAATCTTAAATTACAGGGAAAAATAAGTTATTTTCAAAGGCCCTTCTGGTTAAGTTATTTTTGTAATATACAAAGCAATTCCTATCTTTGTCCAAACCAGGAGATTTGTTCCTGATCATCAAGTAACTTTTTGAAACAATTATTCTTTCAGCTGAAATTTCTAATTCTTGTTCTTAATGTTAGATGTGGATTGTTTTGCAAAGTTTATAAAATTACATTTGGTTTTTCTGAAATACCTAAGCATGAAAAATTGGTGTATTTTACCAGTTATTGTATTTTTTTCTTTATATCCTAAGTTCTTCTGGACAGGGATTTTATGTTCAGTATGTTTTATTACAATAGAAGCTGGACTGCCGTAATGATACTATATAAATAAAAGCTAACTAATTTTTCACAAGCTTTCTTTAATGATTTGTAAGGTCAAGCATATTTTTTGTTTAACATTTCAAGTGCTATGAATTTTAAAATGTGTTAGTTTGTTTACAAAATTCTATGTTATATGCAATAAGAAAAATGGCCCGGATGCTCAGCTGAAAAATGCTTCATTAAACTAGTGGGGAAAAAGACACTCTGAAGTTAGGAAATGGCTATAATTCTTCTCCCTGGGTAAGGCTGTTCTCATGCATTCAATTGCCTGTCATTGCTGCTGATAACTGTGGATTCACATGGGAATGGGCTTCTTTGTAAGAGGTGGAACTTCAGCTCTGAGGTGGCCTAAACAATGTCTTTTTGTGGGTTTATAGCAGATGAAAATCTCGTCATGTGCATGACTTGTCTTGAGCAAGTCTTACTCAGAAATCTCAGACCTTTCCTCCATTCCTGTCTTTCAGCAGTAGGACAGTTTTTGTAGTCAGAAACTTTCCATGCCCCTAGACTTGTCCTCCTGAAGCATGCTTTGCAGCTGTAGTTTTACCTGTCCTATATCACTCAATTCCTTTCTGTGACCTACCTTAACATGACTTTTCCATAACTCAGCTTTTACTTCTCTGTCATTACTTGGTTCTGTGAAATAGTAGTTGAGATTTTTTGCTTCCTTTCCCATCCTCATTTTGCGTCTCTTGCCTTCTGATCTTGTTTTACTAATGATGTCTTCTTTATTAATAGCAGTTTATTTTTCTTACAGTTTAATCCATATTCTACTCTTAGGAGACTGTTATCTAATTTTTGTGATGCCTAGAAACTGTTTAATGAAAGTATGGACAGTAGAAACACATTTGTTCTTCTGCTGAGGTTATCAGTTTCATATTCAAGATGAGATCCATTTATTTTCTGGAGAGCTATCAGCAGTCTCCTAGTAACTGCTTGCTCTTTCCTCCAAAAGCGAAAGTTAAAATCTGTATGTAGAAAAGTCAATGGTGTTTCTCCCCTGGTACATTTCATACTTTCCTTACCTTTGCTTTTCTTGAATTCCATCCTTTTATTTTTTCCTATATATCCACAATCACTTGATGTGTCTCTTACCAGCTTTTTAAATTATTGGCAATTTTCAAGAACATTAAGAAATGAGAATCCAAAATGAAGTACTTACTACGTCTATAAAAGTAAATAAACAAAGAAAGGTAAGAACTTTGTATTTCTTTGCTTAAGTGGAAAGGTTGCACAGATACAGAATAGAAAGAGATCTCTTGCAAAGTCTGCTTTGGACAATTTGCTTGAATGTGAGCTCTCTCTTTGACATAATATCAACCTTGAAAAGATTTAAATAGTAGCAAACATTGAGTCCCATACCCATAGATATTTCCAAATGTATTTGAAACATTTCAAGGTCTACTCCCACGACTTTAGCAATGAGAATTGTAGGGGTACAGCTGGGGCAGGACACCATTCTGTTTGTACACAAACAGATGTGAACTAGAGCTGACTGAGGTTGGAAATTTGCCTCTCCAGATAATATTGGGGAGAATTTCAAGCATGGAAGTCAAGAAGTTCATCATATGGAGCCATTTTACTCTATTTGAGTTAAATGCTGTGAGTGCAACAGAACATTAAAAAAGAACTCATCATCAGGTGCGGATGTGCATGTAAGTTTCCCTGGAAGAGTATTCTTCAATAATATGAGATTGCTTGGGATCCAATTATTTTAATGTTCTTAGCCTCACTTTTCATGCAAAATACCTGCTAATAACACAGCAGTAATATCACTCTCAAGGACACCGTTGTATTAAGGGTGAGGAACATGTATATATTTATGAGAAGTAGACACCTTTTCGTGTGATAGTGTTCCACCAGGACTATATTCATCTCTATTAGCTTTGAAGGCTAATTCAGTTGCAATTTTTTCACCAATATGACTACTTCAAAGGAAGCAGAGGTAGACACAGATTTTTAAAGTAATTTAAGCACCTGTGTGGCATCATTAAAAACATTGTAAAAACCCTTTTTTCATAATTAATTAATTTATGAATGCACTTAATGCAATATTTTGGTGTTGTCAGGCTCCATTGCTGTTGAATATTGCTTTTCATATCCCTTATTACAAAAATATAGATCAGACTTTGAGGTTTTACAAATGGAAAGAGAAGTACAGTATGGTTAGGGTGGAATAGGTATTCAGCAATGGCTATTCTTCACCTTTTTGTGTAGATTTTAGAAGTGCATTACCCTCATCTGAAAAAAACCACCTTTGTCTTGGAATAATAAGGCCCAAATAAGGTCTTATTGTTATCCTATTCTAAATTTATATGTGGTGGTTTTATATTAACTTCCTTAGCATCCTTATGAATGCAAGCTCTGTACGGGAATGTGATTGTGAAGGCATAACTTTATTTTCTTGGGTTTTTTTTTCTCTGTTTTTCAGCAAAACTGTGATTTGGGGAGATGAATTTAAATTAAAAATATTTAAAAACTATATATAAATCAATGTTAAATAGTATGCTTTATATTAACACTTTTATAATATGAGCAATGATTCATCAATAATATTATAATAATTAAAGCTAATACTACTGAAGCAAAAAGAGATTTTTTTTTTTTTTTTAAGTGCTCTGTGACTGTCAAAAAACACCAGTGTTTGTGTAGGATTTCTGAAAAAAGATTTCCAGCTGGAATCTGTAATTTAGGCTCTTGTTTCTGCTTTAAGTAATTTTCTTTCAGTGCCCCTCACTTAAATTCCTGCCCTTCCACGACTAATTTACTATGACCTGGATTTTAGTAGCAAGAGAACTATGATTACAATCTTTTCAGATTACCTGAAACTGAGATTATGTCTAGTACCTAATAAATCCTCCCTCTCATTGCTAATATTGTCCTGCCACATGGTACCTTAGAACATCTTTGTCAAAATAAATAAAGAGTAAAAATGTACAGATATTTCCATCAAGGTTCACTACGAGAAAGGTCTTTGGCTTCTGAGTCTGTGAGCTGTTTGGCTTTCCTGTTCTTGGAGCCCAGAGCAGGGAGGGTGTGGGCAGGAAGCAGCAGGAGCTGAAACAATGGGCTGAAGCAGAGCAGAGCTGGGAGTTTTGGTGTTGAAGGGCAAATGAACATGGAAAACTGAAGGGCACTGTGATAGGATGGACATTAGCACTTCAATAAACTAAACCATCACGTATACGGGATTTCCTATTATTTGGTCTTTCTGAGCGGAGGGACTTTTTCCAAAGACATGTAAACAGTGTTTCAGAGATGGTATTATCAACGAAACCTAATTAAATATATATGTATAAAGGTAAGCATACTGGATGAATTTCAGACATTTTTAGGACAGGAGTCAAGATGCAGCTATGCAAAACTTTTCCTGAAATCTTTCAGCAGTAGGTTCTGCACAGAATGTTTCATACACGTCTGTGGATCTTCAAATACTAACCAAAAATTCTCTACATGCTGGGGCAGGAATGACACACATTGTTGTGATTTCTATTATTATAATTCTATTCAGATGTTTTCACATAATATATTACATTACCATTGTTTCCATATTTTGAATGTAAATGTCTATGCTCCATTTTTTTAGGGAATATGATGAACATTGAACTTGTATACACTTTCATGAGGTAGAGACCATTAAGGCATAGTTTTATAACTCAATCCTAAAAAAGCACATTAAATATATCAGGGCAAAAAGCCCCTTTTTTGTGCACTCTCTCAAGTTACTTTACATCTGTGTAAGTTTGAGTGTTGATGGGAGTAAGTTGGGAGTCCGTGTTTCTGTTTAGTCTGGAGTAAGCAAATTTCTTGCTTTGTGTTTTGCAAATACCACCAATTTATTTACATCAATCATGGTTAAGAAATTGGATACATGTGTATCTACATTACATTCTGCATATACTACAATCATTAGAGAAATATTTTAGCACAAAATAGAACAGTTTATGAATGCTTTTTCATTAGAATCTCAAAGTGGGAATTTAGACATAATTATGTTTTGTACGATTAGTAACACACAATTGTATCTTTTAACTACAGACTATATTGTAAAGTGAAGGCAAATCAGAGCTATCATTATTTATGATGCGAATATGAAGTAGTCAGCAAGTCCATACAAGTACACATAGCTAAGGAAAACAGCTACTTTTCATACATGAGTCAAGAGTGGCAAGTATGGCTATACTCCCATACCAACTAGTTTACTCCTAAATTATTTCAGAATCATAGAATCATCAAGGTTGGAAGAGACCTTAAAGATCTTTGTGTCCAACTGTCAACCAGCACCCCCATTAGTTTTGAAAAAAGCTCAACACATTTGAACAGACAACTGAATAATTTTTCAAGCCCACAATAAAAGTGGCAAATGGTACATACATTCTACATTTTAAAGTCAATCTTCTTGCTAAAAATGAAACAAGTTAATCTTGAAAGAAGACATGCAGTCTTTTATTCAAAGAGTGAGAGGTAGGTAAAGGAACTATGACTGTGCAGAGGAAAATCTGTCATATCAGTAATCTGAGACTGTTTTCTAGCCACAAGTGTAATAGAGAGATTAATTACTCTTCTGCTTCCTGAACTAATCAGCATAGAAGTGATTTCTTAGAACAGACAGCAGAAGTGAGTGATCCATTCCATTTTCTTCCAGTAACTCTGTCCAAAAATCTGACTGTTTAGTCAAAACTTGGCATCGGGTATACAGGACCACATACAATTGAAAACCACACAAGAGCATCATGACATTTATTGTACTTGAGAGAATGCAAAACCTCTATCTGAACCTCACTGAAGGAGAGCAAAGACTGTTTGCAACAATATGAACCAAGTTTCCCAAACATCAGGGTGTATAGAGATACCATCAAAGCCAACAAAACATCCCATGAAAAAGTGCATTTGTTGTTTCAGTTCAAGGCCTCGTTGCTATTTCTATTCTGGTTTTACAACAGGAGGAGTAAATGCCAATAACTGTAGGAGTGAATAAAGTAATTTATTAAATATATATGCATTTTTGCATGGGAATGGAGCATCTTGTCCAGCAAAGGAAATCCAACACCACTAGAAGGTTATTGCAAAATGTAATGTTTGTGCCTCTGTCTATGGAAATGTTGAAGGGTTTGAAAAATTACATATTGTTTATAACTTTTCAAAGGTGCCTGATGCTTTTCATGTCATGTGAGCATTACGTATGCAGGTAGGTGTAACTTTCCTTTATCATCACCAAAGCAGTGTTGAGTGTGAGTTATCTGTCTAAGTACTATGCTATCCACACTTCGATAGAATATGGTTCCATTCTGCAGTCAGAGAGGGGAAGTGCAGATGTGACCTTTGAGTCCTAGGTCCTGTTCTGCTGAGACATCTTCCTCAAGATAATTCTCACGTGCTCCTCCCAGTAACCCTGCCCACAGCAAGCCTGTGGGCATGGCTTGCAGGATGGGCCCCTACATTTATATCATAGCTTAGGCAAGAAGAAGGATTTTTTCATGGTTATCTGCCTTTGACATAGAAGAAACACTGAGATTCTGTGGTCAGTACTTCCAGCACTTCTCTCCTAACTCAAATGATTATGGACTACTTCCATTCAGTGAATGCAATCATGAGGCTGTATGTGCACTCTTACCATTCATTTGTTAGATTGATGTGTACAGAAAAACATCTACATGACACAGACAGGTCTTTCATTTAGACAGACAGACAGAATTCTACTCCCTTTATAATTTTTTTTAAAAACTGAAGAAAACCAAGGTGTTTTCATGATTAAAAATTACATAAATTTCATGTAACTCTATTATTAGAGGCCTTCAAAACAGTGCTGTGAGATGATCAGCCTCATATCCTGATTATTCCATTTCTTGAGGAAAGTTGTATGAAGAATTACAGGCATTACAACCTCTTGGGTAAATTGACTGCAAAATTCAATTCAAGACAAATTAAAGCATGGTTACTATAGATTCCTAAATTATGAGTTTTGCAATTAAAATAGGAACTCACATTCAGTTTTGATATAAAAATCTGGAGTGCTAAGAAACATTTATGTTCATTCCTTATCAGTATTATCTCACAAGATGATGTAAAAATGTGTGATTTGCTAACATTAATTGCATGGATTTTGTTATTACAATGGAAATTGTAATTTCAGATGTCCTTTAGCTTTAGTGGGCCTCTCCTCAGTAACTAATGATCCTTGTCAGTCCCTTCCAACTCAACATATTCTGTGATTCTTCTGTGAATTAAACAAATAAAAAAAAATTCAGTCATTGTCTGCTAGAGTCAGGTACAATATATTAAAATACCTCTTTACTTCAGGGAAATAAATCAGTGTGAAGATAATATAACTCTTTATCTGAAGGATCATGTCTTAGCATCAAAGATGACATTTCAGTGACCAAACAGGGCTGTAGTACCCTAGCAGCTCCAGGCTATAAATACAATATTATCTTATCCAAATGATACATTTGGATACATCACCTGTTGTGCAGTGGCTTTTTGTTCTGTGTTTTGTAAAAGTTCTTGCGATGTTAATACTTATCTTGGAACTAGGTTTGATAGCTTGAGGATAGAACCAGTATTTATGTTTTACTATATATGGTCAATTTTTGCCATACTAGACAACTATGTCTTGCTTCTGTTTTTCTGATTATATTTTATTTTTATTCTAATGCAAATAAATGCCTTGTATTCTGAATTGTTTTTAAGACTTTTGAAAGGTAAGTTTCTAAATATAGAAGTATCAGAAAGATTATGAAGGATAATTAAAAATCTCTGTAAGTTACAAGCCTGTATATAAAAGGATGGAGGGCATTTTGGTTCTATGTCAAAAAGATATATTACCCTTAAAAGCAATAATTCTTCTAACCACTCATACAATTTTGTTTGGTTGGGG
>VWZN01021667.1:0-43953 GCA_013396955.1 Regulus satrapa | reverse complement strand
TTTTTTTTTTTTTTTTTTTTCTTAATACAAGCACTTCTGTAAAATCAGAAGCAAAATAACTGAGCAGAAATCATGGACACACTATAGCTCTCATTATAGTTGGTTCCAGCCTAGGATGGGAAATGTGCAATTGGCTTAAAGTGTTTGGCACTCCATTGAATAAATTGCACTACTCTGAATGAAGGAAAAATAGAAACGCAAATACAATATTAAGGGTAATTTGATTATTAATGAGACTCAATGCTCCTGCCATCTGATTGTTCTGGAACCATTAGGGTGGTCTTCAGCTTAGCCTTGGATTTAGAACTCCAAGTTATTTAAAAAGTCATTATCGTAACAGAGTAGGGTCCTTGGATGAAAAAGGATCCAGACTGAATGACTAGAGATTTATATCATGTTAACTACTGATTAAAGAAAAGCCAGTGTCTGAGCTTATAACTAAGACAAGTCCTTAATTAAACAACAGGTTAGCTAGCATACATCAGAAGAAAGAGGCTCCATGAGAGAATGAAGCCATGCTTTCACTAAGGCTGATTAATATGTATCTAGCTGATTGCCAAAATATTTATTGGAAAACTTCATGAGCATCTCAATTCAGCAAAAGCCTTAACGGGAAAGATTTTTTTACAAGGATGATTGGAAGAATATTCATATATGACCATATGTGTATTTTCTATACTATTCAAGTATTTGCTGAATATCTAATATGCCTAACATAAATTGAAATAGTATATATGCATGGCTGTAAAATCGTAGCAGTTTAGATACTAATTAATATATTTTTTGATTTTTCATTTTTATTTTGTTCTGTCCAGCTTTGCCTGTGTCAGTTTATACAAATCAAGTTTCTCTTATGCTTCAGCAACAACAAAATCATTAGCAAGGCTTATAAAGTTGTTTATAGTTGCTCTCATTATTGGTGATGAGGTATGAAACATTTCCAATGAACCTAAAATGCCAAGAGCAGCAAACAGCTTAGGCCTTTTTTCAAGCTAACTACTTTAATTCTCTCTTAACTGGTGGCCTCCCCATTGGCAAATACAACACCTACTAGTTGTGCAAAATTCTGCCTTTTTTTTTTTTTTTTCACAGAGGATCTCGCTAGAAATTATCATTAGCACATTTAGTTTGCTCTGTTTTATTCAAAGTCCATCATTTACAGATTTTTACTAGCATTAGCCTGAGGGTTGTTCCCAAAAATAGATAGCTGACCCTGTATTGTGAAAATTGCATTTAATTCTCAAGTTACTTGTTCTCACATAGTCACTTTATTTTCTTCTTCCATTTGACTCCCCTGGGGTATCTCTGTTCATCTGATGAAAGACGTAAAATAGATTTAAAACCAGTGCCCAACTTTTCAATGAGAAATTTCTCCAGTCTCAGAAACATGCAAGAGTAGGTTGTGGTCATTGTAACTGCAGTTGGGAGTGCTTTTCAGTTGTTTCTGATTACTGCCCCACGACCTTCCTCCAATATCATATTGGGCTAGGGACACATACTAAGAATTAATTGCAAGTATTAGTGCCTGTTTAATTTTAAGCATAAGCTAGGTGAATTTGTATTGAATATTTACATCACGTAGCCATGGCAGAGTCTGTTGGTTGTTTATAATACCTGAAGAAGTTTAAAGTACTTATCTTGAGAGCTGATACTTCTGCTAAGCCTCATTCTAGCTAATGATGGGAACAGGCTTTCAGTTCTTGGAGGCCTGGGGAGATGGCTGTGGTACAATCTGAGTTCTGGATAGGTCACTGTTGACCACTGGGTTACCAGCTGGCTTGAAACCATCTCCAGCATGTCTACATGGATTCTGCCTAGAACAAGTGTGGTGGAGACCCAGCCTTGCTTTAGTACTAGCCAGGCTGAGTAAATGATTTGAGCATGAGGTGGTATAGGAACTCAGGAAAGAAAACAGGCTGGGTTGTCTTGCTCAGTCACGCAGAAGGAAATATTATTAAGGACATCATCCAAGTAGAAAACTAGACTAGTGAATGATGTAAAAAACCATATTTTCTGTATAGATAGATTAAAAATGTCAAGTCTTGATCAGTTGCTTGGATATCTATGACTGTATCCATGGGTCCAAGACATCATCTGTCAGGCTCAGATAAGAACACAAATTTTTTTTATCGGCTGGCATAGTTTAGATTTGCAACCTTTTCCCCCCTTTAATTCCAAGGGTAAAGTACTTACATTACTCCCAGAGGGTAAAAATCTCTCTAAAATTTGCAAACCTAAAGTAAATTTCAAACATATGTTTTCTGAACTCATTATACTGTTCTCTGGTAACTGAGCTCATAGCACATTTCTTTTTCAAACCAGACAAGTGGGACTCCATTTATAAATATTGTGTTTGAGAGTGTAAATCTTAAAGATTAAAAAAAAAAAAAAAAAAAAAAAGACCTGCCAAAGGAAGTGTACAGACCAGTATTCTCCCAGCTGAGCTATGAAAAACAGTCCTTCAAAGGTTTGACTCTGGAAATATGCATGTTTCTGCAAACCTTCCTTTCCTCACCCCTGATTTTTCCTTACCCCCTCCTCTCTGCTAAGTTTTATAAATCTAAAAGCCAAATATTCAATTTATGTAATGAGCTTCATATGCAAAAGGTAAGAAATTGCACTTTTAGATATACAATTGAAAAACAAAGTACTTGAAAAAAGTTTTGAGGAAAAATTAATATGCTACCTGCTTCCTGTTTACTATTAGCATTTTATGCCCTTTTCATTCCCTTCGCATGTCCATTTCATCATTTATGACACAAAGAGATTGTTTTTTTACTCTGAAAAAAAACCCAGCCAATGGGAGGGAGCTCATTTTGAAATAATTGGTTAAAATCTGGTAATGAAAACAGGGAAATGGGTTTGATTTTCATTATACTTAAGGTCATTCCTAGGTCATGTTTGACACAGATTCAATGTTCATATAAATTTAATAAATTCTGTAAAAGGAAATTCAAGTAACAGCTGTGAAAAAAATGTGATTAATAGGAGCCAAAATAAGTGTCACTTTGAAATTTGCCAACTGCTGATGGATAGTTAAATGAATAAAACTATAATGTCTCTACCAACTTTCAAGAGCAGAAAGCCCTGGGAAATCAGTCACTTAAATGATAGAAACTTTGCATGCTAGCAAAGCTGTAACAGTTACACTGTTCATTTTATATCAGATTTCCTACTCAGGGTTTAAATCATACTGTGAGTTATTTCATCACACCCCATGTCTTTTGATAACAGTATAGTGATAAAGTTATGTTAAATAGCTCTTTTGCCACAGTAACTGATTCTCCAAAAATACTTCAAATACACTCCTTAACCTATAGATTCAAAGGAGGTATTAATCTTATTGTAGCACTGTTCAGCTTTCATCTTAAAGAAAAAATCCCTTAAGGATGTTTCCTACATTTCCAGGTGCCTCTATGCTGTGGTGTGCTGGTATCCAGGAACCAGAGGAGGGACTCAGCCATGGCTGAATCCCCAACCCGGATGACAGTAAAGAGCTGAGAGGAACAGGGTCCACCACTGTTACTGGCACAATCAGCATAAAGGCACTTAATATCAACCTCTCTTATATAAGAGAGAAATGACTACGTTCATATAATCTTTCAAATGCAACTCTATTTATATCCTGTAATTTGTATATCTATCCCTTAAAAAAATGTTATATCAGTATATTTAAAATAGCAAGATGTCTCCTCACCAGTTTTAGAGCTTTTCAGCTATAGTTTGGATGTAGCATAATATTTTGAGCCATTCAGAGTCAAGAGAAATTTCAAATAGAAATTAGAAGAAATTTCAATAATTCAGAGGATTTGGACTGAAGAATTAAAGCTCTAGTACTGTAGCCTCCACATAAATCCTTTCCAGATACATTGCTTAAGTTGTTTGTAGGTGAATAGAAAAGTGTAATTAAAAAGCAATGGTGAATGATTGGACATGTTGTTGTTGCAATAAAGTAGCATTTTTAATAGTAAAATCTGTTTGAATTTAATTTTCTTGTGTTTTATTACTTTTGCAGTTATCAATGTTATAAGCAGCTAGATACTACTTAGAAGTATATAATGTGATTGACACTTGTCAAGATATGGAAAGCCATTCAGCTGCAGATGAACTATCCTTAATTCCACTAATGTAAATGCATGTGTGTGCAAACTGTAGTGACCCCAGTATGCTTTTCTCAAGGAATCAATAATGTTACTAGAATTGCCCTCAGGGCCCCAGCATGTGTTTATAATACGCATACTTCCAGCTAAAATCAGCATCTGAATTACTGAAACATGCTGCATTATATCCTCAGATAATGTAAATCAGCATAACTCCACTAAAGTCAACCCAGGAAAGCTGATTTGCAGCAGCAGAAGACCCAACTTGCTGTAGTTATCCTGTTGCATTCTGCTTATTAAGCCATTGGGACATCATATTTTGTCTTTAGCTTCAGAAACGGACTTTTCAGGGGCTGAATGGACTTGTACCCATGAAAAGGAAAATCAGAAAAGAGTAATTGATTGACTCCACAAGGTGAGTAAGAGAGGTCAGTAAGGCTCCATAACTACTAGCAGGCAGTACAGCCCAGCAGGAGAGAACTGGAGAACAAAACTCCTGATTTTGTTTCAGCAGGCTGTTTTGGAGCAGGTCTAATCTGATATTGTGAACTGAGTGGGCATGTGAATCCCATTCATGCTATCTTGGATTATCTCTTCCAGTTGATTTGCCCTTGAAACAAACCCAGTTATTGCATCCCGAGACCACTCAGAGAAATGAACCAAAGCACAGTGGCTGGGGCTGAGGGAGATGTGTGCTTCCTAAGCTCTTGAACAAGTCAAACTAAGACGTCAGTCTAGACTCGCTCTAAACCCCCAGTCACTGCTTTCTTTTTTTTTTTTCTTTTAATTTTTTTTTATTCTCCCCTACTCTCTGTTTTATTATCATTATTTAATAAAACACAATTGTATTACAGTTAGAATGACAGCTGACTCCATCAGGGACTTGACCCTGTCCTCTTAGAATTGCAGTATTCACCATGAAATAAGTGGAAGCTGATATGACTCTGAAAAGCACCTACGTCTACACAGAGGGACTGTTTGTTGCAGGAGCTCATATCAGTATGTTTGTGGCTTCACAGAATCTGTTCTTTTTACCTTATAGAAATACTATCTGTATTTGCTGTCCCATTAAAAAATGTATTAACTGTGATATGTCTCATATGTGATGGATTTATGGCTGAAGAGACCGGAATGTATGAAATATTTCAGTGAAAGTGCACTCAAAATGATAGAAAAAGCTTTTGATAATTGGGCATATTATATAGTCATCTCCTTATAGTTCTCTTTACTTTGGATTTTGAATCAGATTTTTTGATTTTTATTTTTTCAAATGTGTACATTTTCAGATTTTTTTTGTAAAAAAAAATCATATGCTTAGCTGAAAAAGCTTTCTTTTTCTGCAGAGTAGGCACTTTACACCGTGTGTTCTTTAAGAGCTACCTACACCTCTTAGGAGAGGATCTTAGCAGTGGAATATATTGGCATGATTAAACTGTACCAACAGTGCTGGCTGGGGACTATGTTCATGTATTTGGAGTACCATTGGAGATGCTAGTCTGGAGAAGAACTGACACATGTATTCCTCTGGGCAAACCATCTGGGCATTTGCTCAGCTGCTCCAATGAGTTTGAGGCCTCATAGGAGGCTTGACATGGTTGTGGCCAGTATTAGGAGCACTACTAGCAACATTATTTGCAATATCTTAATTAGTGCGATTACACAAATTCAGGTTTTCCTAGGTGGCCTGCCCTGCCTGGCCTGTGTCTGTATGGATTGGAGTGGCTGCAATGTGACACAATTTATGCCCTGTCCAGGTCTTACCTCAGCCCCTCATCTCAATGTTTGCACTTCTGGCAGCAGCAGATGGCCTTATCTGTGGGCTCACAACACCCATCCCCGAGTCTGAGCCTGCAGCTGGAATCACCACACTCTGAATACTGACTGCAGCTTATCCATAGCCTGTGCCTTTCTGACTGAGAGAGAAAAGAGAGAAAACACCACACTTTTGTGTCATTTCATGAGTCCAACTCATTATTATGAAATGATGTCTCATAACTAGTTTTGCTTTTTAAAACTCATCCTCCTTGACAACTACTCATTTAATTTTCTGTGGAAATTGAGGCAATCACACTTTTGGTGCCTGTTATGCTGTGCTCTTCTGAAGTTATGTTACTGCAGAACTTCTTAAAAGTCTGAAAATATGCAATACATGAACTAAGTCACTGCACAATAGCTGATTCTAAGATAAAATACACTGTTTTTATCTGTCTATGGAAAGTGCACTCAAATTTATTAGGAGAAACATCAAAGCAGAGATGGACTGAATTAGATTTTACATATCAATAGATATCAGCTAATGGCATTTTTCTTCAACCTATTTTCCTATTGAATTCAATGTCAATGGGATCAGGATTTGGTTGAATTTCCCTCTTTAATCTATTCATTGCAAATCATACAGATGACAAAGGAATTTGCATGTCCATGCACAGTAGCCCATGTTATAGTGGAAGACTGAATGATTCTTTCGTACTGGCTAAATGCATTATCTGTGCGAGATCATGCCAAATGCAAAGTGAAAGTATAACTGAGAACACTCTGAATAGGATTTTGAAATGGCCAGTCACAATGTGGCTTCATCTTCCAAGTTCAACTATAGGGTGGTTTGAAATGTCATAGACATATATTAAATGCAGTTAAATTTAAAAGATGTAGTTCTTTACACAGACATAAATATGCATTTTATAAAGGCAATCATCTTTTGTCCTCTTTGGTATCCTGACAACTATCTTGGATATTCTGAGAGTTTCCCATGAAGCAGAGACTCTGACTTTGCAAAGCATCCAAATGTCTGGCTGTACTGAAGCTTTCAGAAGAAACTTCAGGCTATGGGAAGTGTGGTGATCAGAGAGTGGTGAAAATAAGAAATATTTTTCATTTTGTAACCTTGATACAAAATCTGCAGTGCAAGAACCTACACCTATATCTAGGCATCTAATGCTCTTAAAAGGTATGAAATAAGTGAACCCATTTGCATGTGGTCCTGCCCAAGAGATGGCAGATAGCATGGGGTCTGTAAATCTAATTATAGTGTAAGCAACTATTTGGGGCTGATACTGCCATCAGCATGTTTTATAATACAGCCATTTGTAAATAACAAATGTTTTAGGTCCTATGAGATTTAGATTTATCACTAGTCCAAATGTCTGCAGTGTAGGCTGTAGAGGGAATTGCTAAAGCTGTATTAATAATGGTGCTTCATACTGAGTGCTCTTCCAAAGTCTCCTTTTATCATACTTTAAAAATCATTCCTTGTTTAACAAAGATAGTACCAGTGCTCTTTTATTCCATTCAATTACATGGAGAACACTTTTTTTCCCCCTCCTTTTTTTTCCAAGGGGGTTAATCTTCAAGGATGAAACAGATTACCAGCTTTTGAACCAATTTAAGTAGAATCTCCAGAAACAAAGCCAGGACAAATAATTATTGGCAGTTCGCAGAAGGTATTCTGTGCCCACAGCTCGGCAGGATACCATTAAAGTCAGTTCACTTGTCTTAATGGGAAACACCTGTAATCTGGAACACAAGAGGAAAAATCAAACTAA
This sequence comes from Regulus satrapa, assembly GCA_013396955.1. Lineage (NCBI taxonomy): Eukaryota > Metazoa > Chordata > Aves > Passeriformes > Regulidae > Regulus > Regulus satrapa. The sequence goes on along the minus strand of VWZN01021667.1, from coordinate 36,311 downwards.
CCGTGCTGGAGACATTGAAAATAAACTGAAAATAAAATCTTCCCTCATGTCCTTCCCTTCCTCCTTCTTTCATCTGCAATCTTGAGTCCCCAGACTATCATTGGCATCCCTTCTTTCTTTTAAACCAGATATGAAAGCCTGTCTTGAAAATTATATTCCTTCATAGACACTGAAGGATATCAAGCAATTTCAATTGCAATATTAAATCAGAAGAAAACTTGCTACAAACAAAAACAAGTTTCATAAAGGCTCAGTTGGAACTAGCTATTAAAATGAATGCAAAACATCTTAAAATGTTTCTCATAAATAATGGCTTAAAACATTAAAAATATATAGGTCTCTAAAATTCCAAGATTATTTTGCTTTTCTGTTGCTCTCTGAATAGATGTTTTGGATAATGCATTTCTCTGGCTATTTTAACAGGTATAAATATAAATAACAGGTGAGAAATATGCCCTTGATATTCATGCACAACAAAAATTTAGGTAATTTTAATAATTTAATCTGGAAAATCCATCTGCATAACAGTCATATTTAAGTGTAAATGTAGTGTTATGTCACTGGGTTGGAAAGTAATTCACATAAAGTCACATTTTGAATTAGAAAGTAGCAGAAATTCAGGAACAAATTTAAATTGAGGTAGTCGCTGGTGAAAAATGAACATGCAGGTATTTTAGCTCTTTTTATTAATGCATCCATGAACAATTTCAATCTTTTCCTTTTCTCTATTAATTTTAATTTTATCTTTTCAACAGAAATATCAGGAAGAAGAAATCAGAGAGAATAACATTTGGTTTTAAATATTTGCAGTTACAGAGAAGAGGCCATGACATGGGAAGATGTTGAAAGAAGGCAACACTTCAGCCCCAGATTTTTAGAGGTCTAAAAATACACCAGACTGTGAGAACTACCAGCTACATTTGCAATGTGGTACAAGTTTAAAAATGTCACAGCACATAAAAATATCTTTTCTACCTTAAAGGCTGGTGGATGTTATGTTAGCTTCAGAGTAAAGCTACTGTGGTAACCCGAATACTTTGAATATGCATTCACAGAATAGAAATAATATGAAAACTGGCTTTCATCTAACTTTTCATGTGTCCAGGAAACAGATTTATTCTCCTTTTTTAAATGCTAAAATGAAGTGTTTCTGAATTCAGAAATTATTTTAATCAATCTTCCCCTACCCAAGGTGACCATTTTATTGTATTGATAAATTAAAAACCCCCAAACAGTAAATCTGAAAAATAACCAGCACAAGAGTAGCATGAATAGGAAAACTAATTCTTAAATACATAAAGATACCCAGATTCCAAAGAATATAGAGATCCCTGAAGGTATCCAGTGCAGTTGGAATGCCTTGTAGTCAAAGGGATTTCCTTTTTGGAATTATTCACTGTACTTCATTGTTGAAATATTTTTCCTTTTATTATTGGGCCACAAACAAAGAGATCAGTGTTCCACGTTGCTCTTTTATAGAGCTTTGAGCTGCTTTAGGCAGGCTGCAGTGCTGCTTGTTCATTGTCTGATACACCCCATCCTGTCCAGGGAGCTGATGCCAGGATGCTCTAGGTTACCCAACACTGCTACATCTCCAGCCTCATGGTGTCTTGTACATAGTGCCCTGAGGCTGTTTTGGCTTCCTTTCCCTCCCTGTCCCCCCAGTCAGCACTGGAGCTGAACTGGTTAACAGGATAACACTGCTGCCCATAATTAACACAGAAAGCCCCACTCAAATAGATAAATGATGCTTAAAGTGAATGCAGCCATTCTCAGTGTTGTGCAGCTGCCCCTCACCCCGTTCCACCTTCATCCCATCTCTTCTGTGTCCCTTCCAACTCACAGTGATCTGACCTGAAACTGCAAGGCCTGCAGGGAGAATAGATGCAAAGTATCTTTCCCACATCAGATACCGACAGCCTGATCTGTGGGAATGTCACAAAGTACATTTCAAGGAGGTAAGGACTGTTCTGGAACAGCCCTCTGCATTTGGTGGGCCAGCGTGAACGTAGTAACCAAGCAATTATCTACATATTACATAAGGATTTATATGGACCTTGGTAGAGAGTAGTAAGAGAACTCTGGGAAGTGAGGAATGTGTCCTTTAGAAATCCATTCAACTCAATAGTAACATTTTGAGTCTTGTATTTTTTGTTCTATTTCAGGCAAATTGATGTTGATTTACAAACCTTTGTGAACGGCTGTAGCAGGTTGAGTTAGGTCTCCTTGTCAACACTCCTATTCCATTAGGTGTCCCATGTTTGCAGCATCCACATGGTCCAAGAGAAATCCCAAACGTTTTGAACTGCTCCAAGGCCACAAGAACATAACCCCTGGTCTCTGAGAGCTGCCTCGGGAATCAGATATTTGCTTTCACCTTACTTCTGTAGTGATGTTTTGTCTTAGACATTAAACAAAGTCTGTGCTAAGCAAAAAGTTTATGTTACTTGCCTCCTGAAGTGTTTCCTCTATTTTTAAAAATCAGTCTGCCTCTCACATCAGCACATACACAAATCAGTTCTTCTGCTTGTGGGTGCCCTAGCAAGGATGTTGTCTTGGAAGCAATAGTCTCAGAATGGAGCCAAAAACCTCCTCAAGTGCCCCTTAATCTTAGGCACCATTGTATTCTGTGCATGTGTTCTAGTGACTGGATCTAAAGGGCAGACTTCCAAATACATCTCAAAGGCCCTGGAGAAAATTATGGGAAAAGGCTGTAGCTTAGAAGCCATATCCCTTGGTGGTCAATCTCTGTTTGCTACTAACACAGAGGATTATGACAAAAAATGACCCTCTTTTCATCGTGATATAGTAAGATCATTGTGTTTTGATGGATGTTCTGGTTTCAGCCAGAACAGAGTTAGTTTTTTTTCCAACAGCCAGGACTAAAATATTATTTGATACCACTTCATGTCATTGCCAGCAGCAGGGAAAAGAGTCTCTCTCCCTGAAGAAAAGGGTGTTCCTTCTGGTGAAGAAAATGTGGCAGGTAGAACATTTATTTATGAATATTTATTTATAGAACATTTATTTATGTTGCTCATCCAATGAGCAACATTTGCTCATTGTTGAGGCCTTTATGTTTAAATCATTGTTTTATCTCATACCTTCTCTTATGAAGGTTGTTGCCATTACTGTTAATTTTCTTATCTCATTTTTACCAGTAAATTTTTCTTATCCAAACCTCTGATCTTTGTACCTCCAGCTGGAGGGGGAGGGAGAGGGAACAACATGGTGATTTTAGGGTGAGTAAACAGGGTGATTTTAGTGGGAGTACTAAATTGGAGTCCATTCCTAAACCATGACAATGGGGCAGCCAAGTGAGGACAGCACTGGGAGTACTTTATGAGGCACCTGCAAAAATAGAGTAGGATAATTATCTGGTGAAGTACACAGTATGGCTGTACCTGGATCAGCAGGGGACAAATTTATGGCCCTTACTTTCAATGTTTCCTGGGACTGAGGCCTGAAATTTCATTTCCAGCTTTATCTCTAACATGATTTCTCAGGCAGGGAGATGTTTCCTGCTCCCTCCTGCAGATGGGGAACAAGAACAAAACTTGTTCATTTGAGAACCAGAGTGAGCTGTATATTCAATTTTTGTCCGGCCATTTAACTGCTACATGCCCTTTATTTTCTATAACCTCTCTTTTCTCCTAGGATGTGCAAAGGTAGTGCCAAAGCCTGCACAGTGCTGAGAATGCAGGAATGCTGCAGTGGGCGTTTCAGACACCACATGATATCGCTCCTGTAGGACAAGCTGTTGCTATAATGTAAGACCCTTCAATTCTTATTGATGCTTATGGTTTACTTTTGTAAATGGTCAGCACCTTGTAAAACTACTCTCAGATCTCTAACACCTATTATGCCAGGGTCACCTTACCCTGCAGCTCTTTTTTTTTTTCTTTTAAGGAGGAGAGGAAGGGTGAAGAGAAGGAAGGAACAGTATTATAAGCAAGAGGAGGCTGGACACAATCTGTCAAATCTCGCTACTTCTGAGCAATTTGGATTGAAAGTGTGAGGAAAGTCTTAGCTGCGACACAAATCAGGTTTATCACAGTAAGTTCAGCAGTGTTGTGCAAACAAAAATACAGTGGGGAGGACAGGAGCATTGCATAAATATTACCTGAATGTAAAGAGTTTTAATAAATTTGTTTGCAAAAACTCTGGAGAAAATATTTAGAAATTCTAATCCATGTAATGGACTAACACAACATCGAATCAATTATCATTGTATAATATAAAAAAGGTGGCAAAACTACAATTAATTTCAAGATAGCTGAAATTTATCCTGCTCCAGAAAATCTCACTGAACCATGGTCCACCTTTAAATCAATAAGGAGACATGGCCTTAACCCTGATTCCCCTCTCCATATGGTGCATGTTCACAACTTCTACAGAGGGCAATACAGAGCCGTAATTTGTGTAAATGAGCAGCCACACTTAGCACCTCTGTGCATTTTAATCAGCTGAAACTGGCACCTAGCTTATACATTTGGACAGAGAAGAGTTGTTAGCCAGAAAAAGTTAGTGGATCACACCAGAATGAACAACTGTTTGTAAAAACATTTTAACTTCTATAGAAACTAAGTGAATTTTCTAATTTGCACAAAGATTTTTTCAAAATATAATAAAAAGGGAAGCCAAAAGAGGAATTTTATGGAAATATTTTTATTTGATTCAAAACCTTCCATTCAGGCTTCAACATTTTTGTATTTCCTAGTATGATGTAGTGAAAATGAAAACCAGGAATATTTCTCTCAAGAAAATCCCGATCAGAAAATTTCAGGAATATTAAAGCGTATGTCACCACTTTTTTGCTCTAAAAATTATCCCCTGTCAAATTCAGCATATTTATGATAGGTGTTTTATTTGAGAAAGTTTAATCTACTGGCTGAGGAAGGTAATTGAGACTCTATGCAAATTAATACTCAAAGCTAAAGAAAACAAAGGAAAGCAAATATTTAAAGCAGTAAAATCACAGCAACTTGAGTTTGACTTACAAATGGATAAAATAAAATGCTTTTTGTTTTGATTTTCCCCTTGATATTCTGACCAGGATAGTGTACAGTGGTATTAGACATCTGGGTTAAACTCTAGAGCTTACTGGATTTGATCAAGGCTTTTTCTGTCATTTTAATCTTTTAAAAACACCACCAAACAGATATGGTAAAAGATTATGGAACCTAGTTTATCTGTTAGAGTCTATCCTCTTTTGTTAAGATATCCTTATGCTTCAAAAGTTGAGCAGATATGTCTCAGAACTTAAAAAAGATTAATCTTATGGTATTTCTAATTGTGACTTGTGATGTCCAACTAAAGAAATTATAAACCATAGAATTCTACTTAGCCAGTCTGATCCAATCACAGGGCACACTTTAATTTCAATAGAGATGTTAAACTCCTGCTCTTCTTAGAAGCAGCATGTGCCAGCTTCAGGCAGAGATTTGAACACTGGCACTGATCCAGGAACAAAGAGGAACTTGAAATGAAGCTGCCACTGAAATACAGGCACAGCTTCTTCAGATGAGATGTCAGCAGCACTTGCTCTTATGTCTGATAATGAAGTTTTATTTTTCTCAAATGATGAATTACAGGACACATACGCATAAGACATTTAACCCTTCCATGAGAGACAGGCACCTGAAACTGCCAGTGGAAAGAAACCGTTTAACTCAAGGTGTAGCTTTACTATTGGTAAACCACAACTTCTTGCATTGCCACTATAATATAAATTAAGTAGAAACCTAGCTTATAAACTCACACTATGGCCCATATTTTATGTTCCTTTTATGTCTCTTGGGTCTTGATCACAATGAAACTTTCTTAGTCTAAAGCAATGTAATGCAAACATTCCTGGGGAAGGCTATAAAATGCGAGTTTTGCAGTCAGTCTTTTATGGGTACTTTGGATGAATATTGTATACCCAGTAGGAAAAAAAAAAAAAAAGGATGACGAATGTAGACATTACGACATATGTGTGGGGTTTAGCTGAGTCTGTATTTGCACATGAATATTAACCCTGGTAATTGAGAAAACCTGTCTCTCCACACATCTTGTTCATTTTCACAAAAAGTGTGTGCATGGATTTAAGAGAGAATTAATGTCTTGCCTTACTTAATTACAAATTTTCTGGCTATGAGGCTCCCCATGCTAGCATCTCTGTGAGGGCAATGGACTCAACAGATGCCATGTTACACCTACTAGATGAGGATAATTCTACTTGCTGCTTAGCACTAACAATAACACATGGAGATGTAAGTTGTGAATTGAGTTCAGCAGACAGCATGGTTTCCAATTCTTAAGCATTTTGCAGGAAAACTAAAAAGCACCATCAAAGATGTTCACAAGTGGTATCATTGCAAATGTTTACAAAACATGTAAAGAATGGTAAAATATGTGCTTAAAAATGTACTTGTTGAGATCTTGAGAGAAAGGCATAAAAACACATGGTGTTGAGACAGAGACTTGGTTTCCTGCACAGCGAATGAAGGTATTGCCTTTTAAAGCAGTAATGGTGAATTCAACAGAGTCAACAACATTTTTACAGGTCACAGGTCACATGATGTCCTGCCTTTTCTCTGATCAACTTTTATTTGTGATCCTCTCTGTATGATTTGATAGTATAAACAAAAAAATAAATATAAAAAAGGAAAGTATGATGCAATAATTTTAAGTGAATTAATATTTTTAAGTCAAGTAATATTTTTTGTCTTACTTCTTGGACTGATCACTGCCTTTAATTTCCTTGCCTTCGGATATTACAGAAGAAAATTATCAATTGAAATATGACAGATAAAGACCTCTGGAAAGAATTTTTTTATGTTTTAAAACAACAGTATCCAAAATGGCTGCAGTAATAATAACAGAACATAAATGCTACCATCTTCTGCTCTCTCTAGCAAAGTGAAGGGCAGCTGCCCTCTGTGACACCTTTCAGTACTGCAGCAACACAGTACAAAAGTTTCTGTTTCAAAATCTTGATAAGAACCAATTCAGTGAACAGCAGAAATAAATGAAGCTTATGAGGAAACATAATATCAGTCTATGGCCAGACACAAGGGTCTCTCCAGCTTCTGGTCACAGACAAATTCTTATTTCAATTTTCTGTTCTGCTTCCTCAATACAGTAATAATCTTATCACTCCATTTACTCTTCACAGCTGGCCTGCAATTCTTGGTTGGTTTTCTGCTGCAATTTAACCTGTTCGTATGTGGCTGAGATATTTACTAGAAATCAGAATGTGCCATTTACAGAATGCAGTGCTGTCACTTCAGGGCTGGTGTACTGTGTCCACTCAGGCATACTTACCTTTGAGAACTACTTTTTCTCATTTGTGGGGCACACTAAGGAAGGCAATATTTAGGAAAAAGGGCTCTGGTAGGATCGATGCCTGAGTGTGCTTGTCTTACTCCTCCTCAGCAGAACTTCTCTTACCCTAGCAATGAATTCATGATGCCCTGCTGTTGTTATTTTTCTGATCATCATCCAGTGGGATTGGAAACCCTCTCTTCCCATATAACTTCAGGCCAGTTAGAGATTATTATTTTGTCTTTCCCGTACAAGAAACAAAAGAAGTATAAAGCAAGTTCAGATTGCTAGTTAATACCTATCTGATGCATCAGATGAAGATGTGAATGCTCATTGACATATAGTTTTTTTCTGAATAGTCTGGAGAAAGGATTTAGAGTTACTTAAATTTAACAAAGAGGAGAGGCAGGAGTAATTTTTTTATTTTTTTTTTTTCTCCTTTTGTCCTCTTATTAAAGAGAAGTTCTAAAAGAGCCAGAATTGGATTTGGAAGAGGAATTACTAGCAATCCCACACAAGAGATTGAGGGAGCAGGGAAGGCAGCTGCTTGCTATGATGCTCACTTCCAGATGAGTCCCAAGTTATTTTTATGACCCAATTCTACCACATTTATACAGCTCTTGTTCCTTGTCTCTGTAACAAAGTGGCATTGCAGTGCCTGTATTTAGAAAGCACAGTCCATTCAGGCCAGATTCACACACAACAGAGTACAGTTCTTATGAGCTAGAGCAGTCATGTTGCAGCAGGCAATACTTCCAGCCTAATCTTCCTCTGAATATTACATATGTCTTTACACTGTGCTTAAACATAGACATTTTGTGCTGAATCATTCATTTTGGCATAAAAGCTTAATAGTGCACATTGGTTGCAAAAATGTAGTTTAACTGGGTGAGAGCTGTAAGGTATAGGCCTTATATAAGTTTCAGGTCATAATACACTCATTAATGGATAAATTTAATGAAAAAGTCCACTATAGCTGGATAATTCATATTTTTTCATAATTTTCATAATTCATATTTGTCACTACAGCTTTATCTTTATAAAGTCAGAGAAGTGGTAATAATAAAATTATGTAATGATACAAATTGCTAGATGATATGGCTATGGTATTCACTGTATTCCTATATGTTTAACTAGGTGCTACCTATATGAACAATGGTTTAAAATACACACAACCTGAGCAGTAGATTTGAAAATCTGTTGATAAAATTCCTAAACCTCCCACAGTCAACAAAAAAGTTAAATTTCATGGGAAAAAAAGAATAATTCTTTTCCTCTAATAGAGGTTCAGACTATTCACAGAGCAGAAAGTCTTTTGTTCAGTGCATGGTGTCAGTTGTAAGAGGTTGTAAGAGCTTGGCAAAACAGGACCCTAAGAATGACTGCAACATGGCTTCTCATAGTGCTGACACAAGATTATTTATTTTAAGCTGTAAAATCTTTAAAAAAAATGTTGATGTCATATTTGATGAATAAAATAAAATTTATTTCCAGGCAGTCTTACAGCTTAATAGCTCAGTGGGATGCAAAAGTCTATGCATCACAGTTTGTTTGAGTGAATGAACCTGCTTCCTGAATGAAGTTGCTATAGCATTGAATGTTGGGTTTTTTGTAATGTCTGAAGAGACTTAGATCCAAACTGTTTAGATTTAATTATAATATTTTAAGTCTAAGAGAAATGGGTCACTGTAAACATGTCTCTTCTCTTAAAGACACAAAATAGACATAAAGTGATTTAGTAGGGTACTAAAGTTCAACAACTTTCAAAAAGTTATAAGAATATAAATACTCTGTAAAATTTTAATAGAGACTAATTTTAGGTATAAACATTATGATTTGATTTGTTAATTTTCCGGTTTACAGATCAGGTAAAATGCAGGGTTGAGCAAGATTGTAGAGACTTTTGAAAAACATTTGCAATTTCATTTGGCAAATTCATTCCTGCAAAGCCAGCTTTCAACAAATATATGCAGTGAGGCCTCTGCACCAGAATTAGATGGACATTTTTCTCCATTTGTTTGCAAATCAGATGCCATTCAAAGAGAGACCTAATTTCAATTGCAACATTTTTTCTTTTATATGTTAACATGACTTACATTAATTTCAGGTATTTCGCTGCCATGTCCATTCAGCACTTGCTATTCAGCCAGAGGCTTAAAAGGACACCCAAGGTCTCAAGAACCTCTCTGAGATGCAGACTCCACTCTCACAGTAGATAGTTTTAGGCTGAGACAAGGTTTTGCTATACCCAGGGGCCTGTGGTTCAAACACTCTGTTTGCTCAACTAATGAGGTCAAAACACTTCTATCAGTAATGAAATTATTCCCTCATGTTTAACTTGCCTCTAAAACAATGCACGACAAATGATGCAATCAAAACTAGTACAATTATACATTTTATAACACCGAAGTCTTCAGCGCAGGATACACGAAATAAAGTGAAATATACAGAAACATTATTAGCACAAGATGTAGGTCACGCTACAGGGTTGTTCTAGAGAAAGATTAATGAGCAGTTCAATTCTGGTACCTAGGTATATAAAGATCACTAGAGAGCTTTTGTCTGCCTCAATCCCAGAGTCTGCTTAGTCTAAATGATTAGTTGGCAACCATTCTTTGTTCTGATACAAATGCAATGGACAAAACCCACAGCAGTACCATGGCTGAGCTGAGTACATTCAAGAAGAATGTGAGGAGACAAAAGCTTCTTTAATCCACTATTGCTTCCTGGTTGTGTAGTCTGAACTAGACCAGCAGCTTCTCTGTGTTTTGGGGGCTTGCAATGACTCCCCAGTCTGTTGCCCTAATGAAAATGGCTCAGTGGAAAAGTTCCAGAGTTGCCCTTTGCCCACCCCAGCCCGTTAGGCCACTCAGGCAGGCAGCATGAGGAGCAGTCCTGCTCTGTCGCAACAAGCTGGAAAGGGTCTTCGTGCCCATCCCCTGCTAAGCACAGATCCACTCTTTGGGTCAGGGCTGTCCTAGAAATCCCTGGTCCCAGGCTCCCATATTTTGCAATGTAAGACAAATAGCCAACAAAACCAGAAATTGTGGCTTTTTAAAGCTCTAGCTTTCAGGACAAAAATGGGGAACAGGAAGGATACAACAATGCTAGGGATGAAGTCTGGAAGACTGGAAAGGTAGAGGTGAGTACTTGCAGTGCTACTGGGCAAGGTTTACAAAGGCCAATATTAAATATTGCTATATTGAATTTTGTTAAAAATGCTAAGAGTTTATTGTTTATAAACTACTGTTTATGATAGTCATCTTATTAAGTAATATCTGCTCTATGTGTCATTTATTTGTAAACTAGCAGATATTTTCTGATGAATGCAGTTTCCACAGACCCATATAAAGAGATTAGAATGAAGCTATTTTCAGATACTCTACAATAAAGGTACATATTGTAAGTAAGTTCAAAAGATTGGTATCATGCACAACATTTTAGTACACAACTATGTGACATGAAGAGGAGGCAGGTAGGCATCAGTGGCAATTAAGAGCGATGCACAAAGCGGGGACCTCTTTGGAAGTGATTTGCTTTCAACATCCTCCTTAGAAGCTGGCATTAGTGCCTGCTGAGCTTTCTAAGTGCAGCTATCAGGCGTACTTCTCATCATTTTCACCCAAGCTGCAACGTGACTGCGGGACATGTCCCTTTCATTGTGCCTGGATCCTTTGCTGGGTTCCATGGCTGAAGCCTTTCCTTAAGTGTGAGTGATTTGCCGCTTGCTCTTCAGTGAGCAAACCAGAGTAGACTTAGAGGCTTGTTCACTTTACCAGTCATTATGCAATTTCCACTCTACTGTAAAGAAGGATTTTGCGAAAAGATATGGAGCAAGCGCAGTTCTGGACACACTTCTTTCAGTAGTTCATATGATAAAATCATTGTCATCGAACAGTCCCAGATAATAACAGAGTTTATTAATCATTATAATATATTAATCATATATTTAAATTTCATGGGACATTAAACAAAAAGCCACCCTGCATGAAACAAGCTTTTCAAAAGTACTTCAGGGCATATGCAAGCCTTGGTGGAAAAAAAAATATCTTTTCTGTCCAGATTCTACAGTTCATTGTACAACTTAATTGAATCAGTCAGTCAGAAATACCTTTCTTTAGACTCTTTGATCTACTGGGACAATACCTTGCCATATTAATACACCTGTTAACCAAAACCTAAAACCATAAACTCCAAAATAAGTACTTAAAAAAATCACATTGATCCTTATGCTCTACATGTTTGGGGGCTTTGAGGGTTTTTTTNTGTTTGTTTTTTTTTTTTTTTTTTTTTTTTTTTTTTTTTTTTGTTTTTTTGGGGGGGTGGTTTAAGGGGGAAGGAAGAGAGGGATAGAGGAGTGCATGGAGTCATGGAGTAAACTAGGTTGGAAAGGACCTCCAGAGGTCTTGCCCAAAATTCTTTTTAAGTTGGAGTATGATGCTCAGGCACTGTTCAGACCAGTTTTGAATACCTGTCATTATGGAGATTCCACAGCCCTTCTGGATTCCTGTTCTGATTCTCTTTATCATAAGATAATTCCATCTTTAAGTGAGATTGGAATTTCCTGTGTTCCAGTGTTGTCTCTTGATCTGTTACACATTTCCAGCAAGCTCCTGTCCTGTCTTCTGTATCCCCTGCCATTAAGATGTCAGACAGGTGTCAGACCCTTCTTTAATGCTCCTTTTCTAACACTGAGCTATCACTGCAGCCCTTGCTTGGAATCTCTCCAGTCCATCAATATCTAAAGTGGACAGGAAAGACCAAAACCAGGAAGACAAGTCTTAAGAATCTTACAAATGCTGAAAAGATAACTAAGGCTAGTGCATATCTCTATTGCTATCTTATTTGGGAATGGCTTACATATTTTTCCTGTCTCTACATCATGCCACAGAGCTGTGCGCTGAGTGCTTGTCCAGAATTAAGATTGCATTTTTCTCCTTAAGGAGAATTTCATGTTTCACTGATGTTTCCTTGTAGAGCAAGGTAAAGAAAGAACAGAAAACTATTTATAGAGAGAAGCTAATCCTTTGTCTCCTGTTTTTAATCTGTCCACTGGGCATTTTACAGGCTTTTCATGCTTTGAAATTAGCTTAATATTTTATGAAAAATCTTCAGCCTCTGAAAGGCTCTAGGGATTGAAATGTCTTACTTAAACAGCAGTGACACTCTGAGGGCATAGAAGACCAGCATAAGTTAAAGCCCATCCAATGCAGGCCAGCAGAACAAACACTGTGCATCAGAGAAAAAAAAAAAAATGCTCTGAGTCATGCAAAGCCTTCTAGACCTGTAAGATGTAGACTTGCAGTCCTGAAGGTATTTTGGCTATGCCATGGGTATGATGTTCAGACAACTAAAGCTTCTTGGCAGTGGAACCAGACTTCAGATCCATGCAGTCTGGTGGTGAAAGCTGCAAGCACAAACCTGGTCATATGCTTAGGAAGTCAATGGGTTTATATAATTTCAAGCAGCTATCACCTTAATTCTGTCTCACATGCTTCTGGCGCAGAAATTTGTGTCACCTACACTAGCTTAGTAGGCCAGGCAAAATCAATCTGACTTTTTTCATTTGTTCAGTTCTGGCTCCTATGCCTTTTCAACAGCCTCCATTTGGACATTTTTCTCTTTGTATGTGACCATTTACTTGTCTTCTGCCATTTTAGAAAATAGATCCCAAAAGACCTCTATCACAATGACAGCGCAATAAGCTGCTTTACTGGGCAGATTTCTGGTTCCATTTTTGTAGTACTCTAGCCATCCATCAACCTCATAATTCATCCACCTGGGAGGCAATTTTTTGTCTCATCAAACAGCTTAGTGCTCTGGTGCAACTTAAGTATAACTGTATTTAATGATATTGAAGGTTTCAGTTAGCAAAATTAACTTTTATATAATTTCACAATGCATTTTAAAAACCTAAGTGACTTTCTGTGGACAAATTTGATAATCAATTCCAAAGGATTCTGAAACATAGCAAAAAAAAAAAAAAAAGGAAAAATGAGATTAATTTTCTTTAATAGCTAAATTTTTACCTTTCGATCTGATTTTCCTAATGTGAAAATACAATTAAAGTGACCCATTTGCCTATACAAATTAGTTTTAGCTGACTTTAAGCAAATTAGATAAGACATAATGTCTGTAACTGACTAGCAGAGGCAATTTTACTCAATTCCATCAAATCCTAAGGTTTTATCAATGTTTCTGGATAAACATCAGTAAAATTTAATAAAATGTCAATTTTTGGATGAATTCTGACTTTTCAGTGAAATATTTTATTAAAAATTCTTGCTGAAATCAAATACATGGAAAACAATTCTATATACTAACATGCAGCTAGGTACCTGTTCAAAAACAGTGGTTCTAACTTGGCCTCTGGAATTATGCTTATTGAGCAGACTTGCAGTTTTGTAGGTTCCTAATTCATAGATTTACAAATATTTATGCTATTAAAGATGTGTATATGTTTATTAGGTTTTGCAAACGCATCTAAGGAAGTCCTAATTAATCTTGTGGACTTCAATAGGAAATCCTGCTTATGGACAATCATATTTGTCTTTATGTTCTTATATGCTTAAAGTCAAGTTGTGTATAATTCAATTTTCTATTGCAAACGATGAATGCAAAACTTTGATATGTATAAAAAGTTCTCTTGGAAAATCAGATTTAGAACCACTATTGTTGCATTCCATCCAAAAATTTTCTCTTTGTGGATTCATGAATGTGAAAAAATGGTACAGATGTCAATTTTGATAAAACCAAAGCAAGTGAATATCTGATTATTCTGTTTTGGAAATGTAACATCTCAAGATTTTGTTCCCATAGAATACTACATATATTTGTGTAGCAAGTATTCCTGACCTGGACTTGTTCAAATCAAATCCACTGTTACTAGCAAAATCATTGGAAGCCTTTAAACATTAAAAATCAGCAAAACTAATGAGATTTTATATACTATTGCAAAAACTAAAAGAAATAAAGTATTTGATTACTGTATATTTTTAAGACCTTATCAGTTCTCTGCCCTGATTTCATAAGGTATGAAAAGAGCTTTTAAGTGCATCTTGAATGAGTTAATAAAGAGATTAAATAAAGGAGCAGATATATTTCCCATTTCCCCAGTCATATGCAGATTGATATAAGAACATAAGAATGTCCATATGGAGTCAGACCACACCTCTGTCAAGGCTAGGATTCTCTCTTCAGCACTTGCCAGTACCAGATGCCTAATGAAAGTGCATGAGAGCAGGACTAGTAGATAGGGGTATTATATGCTGGGATACTCTGCAGAATACTTTCCAGCCATCTGTGACTCAGGTAGTTCCTGAACTGCAGAAATGGTGTCTGCATTAATTGTCCTGAGCAGATTTTCCTGTCATGAATTCATTTGCAACCATGCAAACTTTCCATCTGCAATATCTTACAGCAGCAGTGTCACAGCTTAATTGCATATTCTTTGCAGAAGCATCTCGTTTGCTCTGGACCTGGCACCTGCTAATTTTATCTATTGTAACTCACTCACTTTTTTTTTTTTTTTCTCTAAAATGAGCAATCATTTACTAATTCAACTTCTTCTGCTACTCATGATTTCACTGCTCTTTTTACAGGCTTCTAGTCTATTTAATAATGACTCTTACCTGTACAGAAGCTGTTCCACATCTTTGTTCATCCTTCTTACCTTCCTCCACATTGAGCTCCACTGTAGAGTTTCTGAAAGTGGAAAAGGAGGAAAGAAAGCCTTAAGAGGTGCTTAAGAGGGTGATGCTGCTTTATGTTTTATCTCTATTTCTTTCTTATAATCTTTTACATTTTACTTGACTTTTTACTACTTTTTAAAGGAATTATCCTGATTTAAAAAAAAAAAAAATCATATGTATTGTTGTGTATATTCTTATTCCTGAAAGTAACTTTCATTTCAGAAATAGTTATTCCTGAAATGAAAGCACAATTAGGGATTACCCCCTATGCATGAATTTATGTTTGTTTACGTTAGCTGTTTGGTTTTTTGTTTTTTTTTTTTTAATCTTCTGACCCTTCATGATATTAGAAGCTTCTGAATCCTTCCATGGCTGAATCTAACCTTTCCTGTCTTGGATATCTTTAGTGTCATCTGCAAAGTTGCTATCCCATTATTTCCCTTGCTTAGGGACCATTTATGAACATATTGAGCAGCATAAACTTCCACTTGGGAATGTCCTTCTCCCTCTGTATAAAAAACTTAAATTTTAACCAGTTATTTATCTGAGACTGTGCCCTTCGTAGTTTAATTTCCTTAATAGACTTTATGACATGCTTTTTCAAATACCCTTGGGATTTGTTCTGCCTTGTTCAGTTTCTTGTTAGCGTCTTATAAAGTATGATAATGTGAGTGTAAAACAGAACTGGTGTATTCAGACTTTCCTGAGTGATTGAAGACATTGCCAACTTTGATCCAACTTATAAATTACACAAATGAGAAAAATTTCAAAATAGTGGCTTGCTCTTTTCCTTTGTGTAAAAACAAAATGAACATGTTTATGTTAGTCAAATACAAAACCTTGCATTACAAGTTAGTTTTTAGCTTAACACCTGTCAGAAGGGTATGTGTGATTGCCAAGCCCACAGGCTTGTATTTTGTACATTACAATTAAAAGGAAAGTAAGATTCTTCTATTTATTTTCTGAGCTTGATTGTATATTCTAATTAACCTCTCAATATATGAAATAAAATAGATGAAGCATTTTCTCCATAGATGCACAGATTAAATTTGTTCTCTGTAGGCAGCATTCAGCTCCAGAGTTGATCTCTCCTGTGAGCTAAAACAGAAGCTCACATTATTGAA
Source organism: Regulus satrapa (assembly GCA_013396955.1). Taxonomy (NCBI): domain Eukaryota; kingdom Metazoa; phylum Chordata; class Aves; order Passeriformes; family Regulidae; genus Regulus; species Regulus satrapa. Next base: position 20,188 of record VWZN01021667.1, on the reverse strand, counting down.
ACGATAACTCCATGAATGGATTTATACTGATAAAAAAATATTAAAAATCTGATTATTAATGAAGTGTGTGGTTCCATGGATATCTTGCAAAGAGATGACAATAGAAGCATATTTTAAGAGTGGTAGTACTGTAGGTAAACTGCGCAGTTATGAATTTGCATCAGTAAATGTAGAAATCTTATATTTACACAGTTTGAGGAAGCCAACCCCTTAAACACAAATGGGTCAAGATACTTCATATTTACCTGGAGCAGTAGAGTTTATATGGAAAGTTGCTCTGGAAATGATAATTTTAAAAGCTATTATGATGAGATAATAGAATCCAGAATAGGTCAGCCATACCAAACCAAAACAATGTTGTCTTCAAAAACTCAGAAAACTCTCACAGCTCCTTTGATTTAGCCCAATAATAGTCACTCTCACCTTGGATGAATCCAGACTCCATTTATCATGTTTTCAAATGCCTGTCTGTCAGTGCCTCTCACACTTCCAAATGTACAGTCTGCTTGTTTGTATGAAGCTTTCAGCATGTGATTTGCACCAGATTTATGTTTAAAGCTTCACCTCTCCATTCATGTGTCAAATCCTAAATTAAGTCTCTCAGTTACTTCATGGTAACTTGCTGGTGCAGTTACTGTACATCAGCTAAGAGAGTTTCTCCCTTGTCAGATATGTCAGCCAGACTTTTTATCCCTTCCACAAACTGCTGCTCTGAAGTCTGTGCAGGAGTCCCCAGACATGTGCAACCCCAGTTTGCCCAGTCTTCCCTCAGAACAGGGAGATGCCCAAGCTCCAGCAGCATTTTGTCTTTTATTTAAGAAGTGTTGGATAGGTGCCCAGATGGTCTTTTTAATGTATGAATATAAACAGAGTTCATAGGCAGTGAGATAAGAATGACAAAGCTGATTGTGATGGCAGAAAACTCACTAGAGAAAGTAAACCATGTAACTTGTGACTGATGAGGTGTGAATATTTTTACCTGTTATAAATTCAAGTTTGAAAGTTCTAGCATTGAGAGTTTTATCTTAATATAAATTGAATATTGTGTATTTACTCTGGATTTACACCAAGGCAAGTGAGATCAGAATTTGACTCAGTATTTTTACTTACACATCTGAGACATATTGCTTCTAATAATTAATTTAAAGCTGTCCTTATTATTTTTCCATTTCAATCTCAGTCTCCCACTCTGGCATGTCAAAAGAAAGCCACAATTCTCTTACAATTAAGTAAATTTTCTGCAGCTGCCCAGCACAGAGCTACCACAGAGCAGGTATGGGCAGAATGGCTGGCACTTCCCTCCTGCAGAGGCCTTAAAGCTGGCACTCTCATATGTTATTCCTTGACAGAAATTGTAAAGGGGAAATTTTAAAATTTAATTAACTGTAGTACCTAGAGTAGTGGACAACATTCTGAAACCTCTTTACGAAACAGAAGACCAGCAAGCACCAGAAGACAAGCATCAGGTCCTGCCATAAAACATTGCTTCTTTTTTCTCTGACTGTTTAATTACTAAGAGCCTGTGAATCTGTTTAATATAGAATTTATTTAAAATAAAAGGTAATGTATTTGTTCTATTCAAAAGACAAAGAAAAATCATCAGGTGGCCCAATAGGGTGCATGAGGTGAGCCAATGGGGTGCATGAAGCTGTGGAAGTGTGCTGTACTTGTTTCCTATACTTGAGAGACATACCCACTTTGTTTCCTGACCTAGTGAAGTTGTTAAAGACACACAGATTTTGCTGGCTTAGTAAGACATTCTTGTTTTCTTGCTTTATTTGATCCAGTATAAAAGTAATGCTATATTGAATGTGTAAATATGGTTGATATTTTTTAATCTGAAAAAATTTTGATAAGAAATAGAAATTGATATTAAAAGAATTCAAATAAGGAATAGGCTGATTGATGCTGCTAGTGTTACAGTCATACATAATTTTTCCTGTCAGACAGTTGACTTTTGCAGTCCAGATAACTTAATGCAACTTAAGCCTTTCAGTACATTTCTGAATTTAAGAGCCCCCACATCCTGGAGTCATGTGAGAAACATCTTTCATTTACCAACAGAAAGTACAGTTAAACCCTTACAGTATTACCAAAAAGCCTGCAAATATAAAATTAATGTTTTGAAAACCAGAAGCCCCAGTTCCTAATGTAAACTTGATTGTTCACTATAATAAGTATCTCAAGATCTTAGAGGACCTGGGTTTCAATTTGATTTGTTGTCACTGAAATCCTGTGACATTCAGTGATACACCTGACTACTTTTGATTTAGACAAGAATTTTCATTTTGTTTTAAGATTTAAAAAAAAAAATCATAGTTTTAGAAATGAGAGTCATGGAACATGTTATACCTAACAGCATCACTTTTACTTACACAGGAAGATTAAGTCTTCCCAAACCAAATGTGAGTTAGGCTTAAAACTCAGAGTAAATGAAAAATGATGAAAAGAAGAGCAAAAGGATTAGAAACATCAAATAAGATTAGATAAATAAAATATATAAGATAATAAGATATATGCTATATCTACTCCATTAAAGAAAGAAAGAAATGGAACTGGTTTCATATTTTTCATCCCTCATGCTGCTTTGGTAGCCTTTATTATTTTGCCCAAATATTTGGTTTCATTTTCTTTGCCATCTCTGCTGATATACACAACACTCTTTTGCTCCTTATACAATCTTTGGTTTTACACATATGGTGAAAAGTTGTCACATTTGATTACTAACAATTGAAATGCATGTTATATGGTTTTAATGATACTTTCCCCTTATTGATTCTAGCACATCGTCCATGGCATTTAGAGGGAAAATAATCCTGAAAAATGTTGGCAAGCTTATACTGTCCTATAGCTAAGTTTCTTGGCAGAAAGAACCTCATATAGCAGCTTTCCTCCTATAATCTCCATTTATTTCTTTCTTATATGTCTGCCTCTAGTTCAAATAACTGCACAGTCTTGTAAAATGGAAGTAAATGTCATACCTAAATGCATTGTTAGTACATCAAATCCTCATTTTGGAAGGGTTCTTAAGCACAGCTTTAAGTCTGAAATAATTTTTTCTATGGATGTGAACTTTACTTTGAAAAGACCATGAACATCTTGAATAAACAAGGTTTCCCAATGTAGCAGAAACATTTTTCTCCACATGCAATTAATGACTTGAAATATGTGCAACTTGGTTCCCCTAAAAGCCAATACAGTGACAATAGCAACAAGAGACACCGTGCTCCCTTCGGCTTCCAGTGCACCAGAGATGGGCTGGGCTGCTTCATGAAACGGGGTGAAGCACAACAATTATTGTTCCCTGGAGATCAGGACTGGCTCCAGCAGCAAAAGCAGCAGAGCTGGCAGCAGCAGTGTGATCCCCGAGACAGGCAGGGCACAGGGCATCAACCAGGGCTGCTGCCACTGCCTGGATCACCCCTCCTGCCCAACCCTGTGCCCAGCCACAACAGCTGCCTGGGATGGTGGGGGCTGGAGAGAACTGGACTATTTACAGCATCTGCAGGTTTCCTTTCCAGCTAGGACTCCAGATGTTTTTCCTTTGGTAATCCTAGATATGCATTTTGCTTGGAATTAAAAGGTATGAAATCCAGTTTAACACAAAAGATTGAGACATAAAATTCAGCTGAATCTGTAGCTCCAAACAAAGAACAGTACAAGACTTTTTACTATATTTTTATATTATTTCTGATTTTTCCTATTTTATACACATGTAGCACCCCCAAATAATCCTTAAAATGCATTTCTTAGCCAAATAGGAAAATAATTTCAGAAGTTATGCTTAAAAAAAAAAAAAAAAAAAAGACTCAGTTTTAAATACTGTTTTCTAAGGCCTATGTTATACCATCTCCAAAACCCTAATAAAACAGGAGTTCTATGTCATATGCTGTGCTAGAAAGAACGCACCCATCTCAAACATATGAATGGTCTGTTGTGCTGATCTCTTGGAAGACTTGAATTCAGTCTCAAAAAATCAATGGGGATGAATCAGTGTTTGCAGGATTTAGGTTCTGAAAAAAGCTGATTAATTGCTGATGTTGGTCATCCTTCACAAATGTATAGTTTAACATAACTTGAAACTCATGACCTAAGTGGTCTATGTTTTACTGAACTGGAAACTTCAAAATAATTCAGTCATATGAGAGGAACTTAACATAATTCCTATAATCCGCAAACTTTATTGTGGTTTGATGATATTTTTTGATCATCTCTTTAATCTTTTCATAATCTACCTCTGTTATTAAAAGTGTATATTGTTTTTTGAAATTCAAGAGTAATTAAGAATAACAATAAGAAATAATTGGTAACTACCCTGTTGTAAACACCCAGAGCATTCATTTTACTACCAAATTCTAGCTATTTATCTTAAGAGTAATAGACACTAATATTTGTAAATTGACCTTTAACCCTGAGACTATTAAGCGAAAGAATAAATAAGCAAGATCTGAGAATGTACACTATTTTCTATAATTAGTGGGTTCATCTAGAATCTATGGAAGAATTGTCTAACATCTAAGCTAACTGCAGCCAAATCAACTGGAATTTTTCTACTGATTCCCATGAGCTTTGGACTCAGACCCTAAATTCTTACAACTCAGGAGGAAAACAAAATAGTGTGGAGTGGTTTCCACAAATATTGTTTTAACAGAACTTCAAGATTTCTTTTTTAAAGTCAGCTTTGGTGAGGAAAGTGAGAAGAAGAAATAGCATCTGCATGGAGTGCAAGTTGGCAAGGATTCCAGTCTGTCACCTTCCAAATTGTTTTAGAAATGTTTGGCACGTCTCTGTCACAAATTACAGCTGATTATAATTTCACAGTATGTGCAAGCAGATGGAGGAGATGAATTGGGGAAGAGTTTCACCCCAGACAAATTAATTATTAGTAAGTATTTTCAGAGCAGAAGTTAAATATTAAAACTGTGGTTTGGAATAAAAAATTATGGGATGTCCAAGTAATCTATAACTTTGAATCAGACATTTCATGGACAATTTGACACCTGGTCAGAGTAATTTAGCATTTTCACAGATGAAAGTATGTTTCATACTAAAGGAGAATATATTTCAGAAACTTTTAACCACTGGTCATTTTTTTCAAGTTATCTATTAAATCAACACATTCATGGGCAGTTACAACTAGAAAATACCCTTTGCTGGGATGTTATGGAAATCTTTCAAGCGTTCTGATTGTTGGAAAATGCCATTTAACAGAAAACTTCAGAAACCTGCTTTCATGGTCACTCTTTTATTTTTTATGTAATTTGAAGTTCAGGGTATAAGTCTATCTACACTTTTAAAAGCCAGGCTGAAGACACTAGAAAGAAAAGGATGCTGTAAATGAGATGAGAGAATGCAGAAGCAAGCCAAGCACTTCTGCTTGACAAGTTGTGTGGCTGAATGTGTGGGTGACACCTTGCTCGCTCCTTTCTACTCAGGAACTTGTGAAATTGGTGCTGTTGAGGACTTCTGTGATCCTCCTTCAGTGGCCCTAATTTCCAGTGGGGTAAGAAAAGTGTAATCTTCTGTAGACATACATGGAATTCTGCAGCTGGTAATTTTTGCATATATCTTATAAAAAGATTTTCTTAGCAAGAAAAAATTGGCTTGATTAAAGTATATAATATTCAACTGATAATCAAAAAATACATGAAATAAACAATGGCTTTATAGTTTCTAAAGGATCCCTTGCATCAGGAAAGTATTTGATTTGAACAGAAAATTAGATATGAAATGACAGTATTTCCTTGAATGAGCAATACTGAACTTATTTTATTTAACTTTCTTTTTTAAAGCAGATTTTTTTTTTTTTAAAGAGGAAATTAACAGCTTTAAGATTAATTATTTGCAGTTACTATGTGGACGATACAGTTTATTAAGTAATATTTGTGGAAAGATCTGAAGTGGAGAAAAATTTTGTTTATTTCAATATAAAATCTCATTAGTCATGGCAAAAAAGAGAGCAATGTGCTTATCATTATATGCATATATTTATCACTAGTCTACTTTGAGATTTTGATTCTGATGAAATACAGCTTTAAGTATTTTCACTAATTCAATTTAATTCTTTTTCATGTGTTTGACACAATCTGAACTATTTTATAAAGGAAAGTGCTTCTTTGCTGTGCTTCCAATTTTTCCTGGAAAACCTTTTAATCAGCTGATGGTGCTTATGTGGTCTAGTATTTGTAGGGAATCAGATACAATACATATTCAATGACTCTTTCTGTCCTCTGAACAAAATCTTCACTGGATCTTTGAGATTATGTAAAAAACTCCCCATGATAAATATTTTAAAAAGTTTATAGTGTGCTACAGGCTGATATGAATATAGAAATATTTTGAATTAACCACAGTAATGTATCCTGCCAATATCTTTTTTTTTTTCAAATGAAAATCTTTGCTGCTCTAGATGTTTAAATATTGTGAAAATGCTAAGAGATATTAGCAACTCTGGAAAAGAAAAATTTCCTAAATCAGTTTGTTCTTTGATGATGAATGGTATCTTGTACATTCTTGCTGTGTTATTGGCAGTAGCCTGCCTTTCTCTGGAACTGAGTTTCATGGAAACCTGGAACTATGAAGTGTATCTTTAGTAAGGGTAACAAGTATGCTTCATATCGGCACCTAGGTTTCTTCAGTCCTGCAGAATTTAAAACATTTTGGGGGTTAAAGCAGGTCCAGACAGCCACAGAGAAAATGACAGGTTAAAATCCTGCTGGCGTCCTTGGGAGTGGGAAGTCTCCAATGAACCTCAGCTCAGCCATTTCACCCAACACTCATTCAATCAGCGCGAGGTTCCTGAGCTTAGGAAAGTACAGCTGAGCTATCTGTACAATTTGACTTTAGTAAATGGCAGCAAGGAAGTAACAATTTACCCAATTATTTTATTTTTACACTATTTCCAGTTATTGAATGTCACAGTGACTATGATTAATGTGTTGCCATGTATAAACTCTGGGATATGAGTAAAGACTCTTGAAGTTGCTTACACTGGAGCGTGTCATATCCTTCTTGATGTTTTATTATGCTATATCCTTTTAGACCTGAAAACACTTTAGTAAATGTGCACATAAAATAAACAATGCCATGACCTACCATAATGCATATCTGATTATACAATAAAGCAATCTTTCACACTAGCACTGACTTTCCCACATCTACCTACATAAGTTGTTGCAGAAAATATTGATTTATCAAAAATTACTCTTACTATTATATTAGCATAATAAAATAATAAAAAAGAGACACAACAAGTCTGTAAGAACAGACTAGCATTTATTTCATCCTCCTTATCATTTTATTTTGCACATATAAAATGTGTATCTGAGTGTTCAAATGTATATTTCATAAACAAATGTGTAGTTTTATATATTTGTTTATTCAATTTTTATGATTTCTCAATTATTGTCCAGAAAATAATAATGAAAAAAAAAACTTGAAAAACTCTAAATGAAGTTTTTCAGTTAATAGGACTACTGCACACTAGCTTTTTTCCTTAAATTGTCTTATATCAAAACCAACTTTAATTAACAGCTCATAAAACAAACCAGTCTCTTACATGAATGAATTTATTGCACACAAAGGTTACATGTTTAAGAGGCCTCCCCTGTATGTAAACTAGATACAAACTATGAGCTAGATCTGTTAAATTCTAGAGATTTCATACATAGGGGAAATAAATATGCAAAACACATAAAAATAAATTCAAATCTTTCTTACAAACACCCTGGAGAAAACTTTAACAAATCATAACTGTCAAAGGGATGGATGATGAAAGTTTTTGTCATGCAAAAGGATACAAATCACTCTTCTGTTGCAAGCATCGCTCTTTTATTTTCGTGGTTGTAGGCACATCATCAACTTTAATGAAAAAAGCCTTCCACAAAAATAATTCTTAAGCCTCAGGAACAAACACCTCTTTGGCACCCTGAGAGAATGTTCCACAAACATCATCAATCTCCTTGTGAGTATGATTTACAGCCTTTCCTTTTGGCCGGCTCAAGCTGTCCATGTGCATGGCCTGGCAGCGTCACATTGGGATTCTCCTCTGCTTTGTCCTCCAAGCTTAGGCTGCTCCACTGACATGCTCATGATCAGCCTTCCAAACACATTTGGAAAATACAAGAAGGAAGTTTGAGCATCAACCCTTCCACGTGGACACATCAGAAATGTACATGTCAGATGAGAGGAAAAAGGGAAGGAGCGTGTACCTAAATTTAAAATAACAGGCCGAGTCCTCAGCTCCAGACAGGTCTATGGCACACCCCAGAAGGGATGATTTAAACGAAGATGCAATTTTCTCCCTGATTGTGTGGCTCCTTCATTTTATTTAATTGCCTACATCTACTAAGGGGCAGTTCATGCACCAAGAGAGCCAAAATGCAGAGAGCACCATTTAGTGAGATTCATTCTCATCTGTGACATGACTTTTGTGCCAGGTGCTACATATTGTGTGAAAGGTTGATGAAGGCAGCTGTACTCCAGCTGAGACTCCCCTGAAGAAGATTTAAGTCGTCTTTATCTTCCTTGTTTTACTAAACTGAAGGAGAGGGATATAATATGATTGCTGACTTCTGCAGAAACAGTCCTGATCTTTCCCTTCTTTGTACCAGCCCTATGGGTAAGTATATGTTAATTTAAGGGAGTACAGATAGAAAAATCTGAATCATTGCATGTGTTGATGAGAGACAGCAGGATAAAATAACACTTAAGTCAGTGAAATTTAGCATCTGGGAGTACAGCTCCCTCTTCATGACTGAACTGTCTGAAGTTCACTTGTGGACTGCAGGTGTCTGATAAATGAACCTTTTCTGGCATCTTTCCTTGATTTTCAGGAATAGAGTCCATGAACTCAAGTTGAAGACATTTAATGTGCTTTAGAAACTCTTACACCATGCACTCACTAAAGCAGATGTACATTCATTAATAATTACTGCCTCACTTAAGCCATTCTTTGGGAGAGAAAGTCTATATCCTTATCAGGAAAGCATGTAAACATTATGATTAGTTGTAAATACAGACAGATCTTTAATATGTCTACATTGAGTGAAACAGTAGATACTTATGAGCCCAGTGATATTTATAGAGGAAACAAAGTGAAAGAGAAGGACCTAGAAAAATAAATCTAAAAGTGAATTCATAAGATCTTTGGGCCACAGAGGCTGGAAAACTAGGTGGATTAAATTTTCTGAACAGAGTGTTACAGAGTGCTTCTATGATGAAGGGCTATCTTATACAAGGAAATATTTAAGCCATCACTCTTTAGATGCTTAGACTTAAAGGTACTATCATAGAAAGTTTAGGGCAGGTTTGAAATGTCTTTGGAAGCCTTAACTCCAAATTCTACCATCTAAGCTAGAGACTTAAATACAAACAGTGCTCACACACATCTTTAAGAACTATTAGCTAGCACTGACCTGGGCCTATATTTGGGAGCCTGTGCTGTTCCAAGAAAAGTGGTGTGAACTGGAAAGTTGGAAAACAAGAGAAGGAAGGTTTTGTATAAATGCTTGCATGTGGGTGCTTCAGGAACTTAGATAAGAAAAAAAGGGAAGGAATGTGTGTCTGAGCTCTCCAAGGAGTCTGCAGAGAAAGCAATCTCTCACAAAGCTATTGGTGCTAAGTGAAGTTGATGTCGTCAGGCCACCTTTTACCAGGGCATCATGCCCTGGATGCTGGGCAAACAGAAACACTCCAGTGCTCAGTGCTTGGCTGTCTCCACATCCTCAGGTGTTAAGCACCTTATTCTACTCCTCTGTGAATTGTAATCCTTACCTTTACCGCTTTTATAGGTATAAGTGGGATAACATTTCCTTAACTCCCAGCAGTTCTGCAGAAGGAAATATATATTAACTTCTGCTATCTTTGGAAGCTGTATGAAGATAGAATGCTCTCAAAATACTAATATGAAACTACTAAGCATGTGAACACCCTAGTCCATGGTTGATGATTTATTTCAAGTGATTCAATCATGAAGACAGGTACTGATTGCATTTTTAATAAGGCTAGCAGAAAGTTTCAGTGTTTCACTGAACTGAATAATTTTTGAGTGCTTTACAGAGCAAGTTTTAACATTGCCTGCAATTTTAAAACATTAAATCTTAAATGTTAGAACATGCAAGACTATTATGGCAAATGTATTTTTTTTGTCACAGGGCAACTCATTTTTGTCTTAATTATGTTATGTATTTCAACATAAAGTAATGCTAATTAATATGATACTATCACCTTGTATTTCTGAAAACTTCAGATGACTTTTCCAATGCTGAAAATAATTCTTTATTCATTAAAATTGCTATTGCAGCTATTAGAGGAAATTTGGTTTTATTCTGTGTTCTGCAGTTAAATCCATATTTGTTTTGGAGCATTTAGTTATGGATCAAGTTTCCAATTAGCTTTTTAAAAAATAAAAATAGTTGAAATTTTGCCATCATTGCTTCATTCCAATGAATGGAAAATTGTGCACATGGAGGCAGTGCATAATTCAAAATAATCAAATAAATTTCATGTGAAACACTTAAAATAGCTAACTTCATCTTGAAGGAGTAAAAGCGCTATAAAATGCCATTCCAGTTTACTTACAGTCCATGGCATCAGTGGTGGGAAGCAGGGATGTAAGTGCTTTATTAAGTAAAATAATTGAATATCTATTGAAAATCATGAGAGCTGTGATGACCTCATGGCTTTTGGGAAGCTCTTGCCTCAATGCTGTATGTGTCATCAAGCCAATACATCTCACAGGGCTTTAGTGTGATGCTGAATCAAATAAATTCTTTCTGTTCAGCTGTTTAATTTCATTATCATGTATATTTTAAAAACACACAATAAAATTCTGAAGGCTTTGATGTGTAGGGTTTGCTAAACATTTGAAACATTTGTTAATTTTATGAGGCATATAAAATATAATCAAAATATTTTCTATCTAAAATTTAATCTAAAATTTTCAGTACAACTGTGGAGACAAATTCCTACATGTGACAGCATATTTGAAGAGAGTTTTTGCAATAATTGAGGTGCTGTGCTTTTCTATGAATTTCACTATCTGATGATACCTCAGAGCTGTATACTTTATTTTATAATCCAGTTAGGTACTGTTATAAGATCTGGTTTCCTTGTTCATTTGTTTGGTTTTTTTTTTGTTGTTGTTTGGTTTTGTTGTTGTAGGGGTTTTTCTTTGTTTGAGTTTTTTTGTTTGCTTTTTTTTTTAACAAAATTGTCAGTGTGTTAAAGTAGGACTAGCTTTCTTTTGGCTCTCATGGTTATACACTATGGGGAAAAAAATAAAAGAACTATGCTTCATCATCCTGTCAGGGAGTTTCTTAACAAATTACTTTTACCCTCAAAAGGAAACACAAAGAGACTTTTTGTAGCTTTAACAATTCTCATAGTTCTTATCTTATTGTCTTGGTTATTCAGGGGGAAAAAAATTACAATCTTCTAGATCTCAGAGATAATGAAATAAATATCTTTAAGGTTCTTTGAAATCTAGATACCTAAAAAAAGCATGAACCTTTAATTATTATTTAAACTCATGTTTTCTTCCTATAATATTGTGTTTTCAAAAACATTATTTCTTTACTGACCATTAATTTTCAAAGGGTAAATAATAACAAATTACAATACGAAGTAGTACGGAGTAATACACCCTTTCTTTCTTGGTATGCTTGTTGATGAAGTATTTGGTAGTCACTGAAGGTTTATGCCTTAGTCTGGATGAAATTCTTTGCAGAATAGTACTATAGGGCATTCATAAATTCTTCTCAAATCATCCTGTGAGTTACTGTTCTAAACAGACGTGCATCATATATGCAGAAAAACCAGGTTCTCTCCTGTCAGGGTCTGAGTCAGTCACAGGGTGGCAATGGCTTTCTTGCCATTGATATTCTGTGCTGCTTAAGTGTCTCTGAGCCTGCTTTGGAAAATGCACTTTGCAGGGAACAGCTTGAAGAGGTTTGGAATGTCACTTTACAAAGGGGCCCTTAACCATTTTGTAGACCCCATCCGTCCATGAAAATAAGATGTTGCTAAACTTTAAGAATGGAAGGATCAGTGAATAAATCCATTGTTAATTTTAAAAGCAATTTCAAATGCCTTTACAGTTAAGCCATTCAATTTCCATTGGTTTAAGTTTAATCATTTTTCATTAATGTAAGCTAATTTGCAAGCTAATCTAATAAAGTAGCATGAAACATGAGAAGCAGTGCATTGAAATGAAGGAAGTTCAGCTGCTTGCAGCTCATTAAGGTTCTTGAAGTTTAGAAGACTAATTACAGACTAAGAATGATTTTGTTTACCTCTACATTTTGAGAGTTCCTCTTTTATCCCACAGTTTAAGAGTCATGGACCAAATCATCACTAAGTATAATTTGGTAGAGCTCTAATAAAGTTAACAGGACAATTTATAGCAGATTAAAATGTAATTTTTTATTGCTGTTGTTTCTCCCCAGTTTAAAAAAAAAAAAAAAAAAAAAGTAAACTGGTAAAAGTATTCACAAGATAGGTTTTAGCAAAAATATTAGTAGGCCACAGTGCCACAACTTGTGCCTCCCAGAGTTTACAGAGCATTTCCCATTGATTTCAATGGGAGAAGTTTTAGGCTCTAAAATTCTTCCTATAAGAACAGAAGAGTTGTTCTGGTTTCCTATAAAGATGAAATTTCTCTTAATTAATGTATACTTGAAATATAACTCACATTTTATAAAGTAATCTACCTCTCCTAACTTTCCTATTGCTTAGGACAGCACTACATCACAGTCATCATTGAGCTACTCTTGGTGATAAAGGTGCATTAGACCATCTAAAGTTCTTTTTGAATTTCAGTCATTTTACCAACTAGATTGAGCAGTTTGTTATTAGCCAGATTTCTGTTCTATGAGTGGATTGCTCAGGTTATCATAAAATTAATCTTTTTTTTCCTGTCATACTGTTTTGCTCAAACATGAAGGTTAATTGCAGTCTCACCATATTTCTGTTGTTTATTCCCTTATAGATGTCCATGGTCACATGGTCAGGAAATTAGGCAATATGATTCAGGCAGTTACTGAGCCCAATTTAAAGGCATTTCCAAAATTGTCCTTCCCTTGAATGCTGCATTTTCACATGTCCAAAGGCATAGTTTACTCACGCCCAGTTTAGCCGGTGATCCATGTCATTCTGCGCCAGACACTTTCCCCTCCTCGCTTGCAATGATTTTACCTACTTGTTTCCTCATTAAATAAAACAGAAACAAGAACTATTCCAAAGTACTGCATGTATTATGAGATAGCTAGTTTGGTATGAAATCTTGACATTTAAACATAAATGTGGCAGCTGTGTGGTTGTATAAAGTATTGTAAATACTACATTCTTAAAATATAACCAACCATCCCATACTGCATTACTTAAGTTGATGTAAAAATCATCCCAAGATTGATAAAATCTGAATAAATCATATTATTAGTATCAATGTAACAATAGGAATTTCTTATTATCTTCCTTAATAACATGGGAAATGTTTCAACCTTCAGAAGGAGAAAAACAAATGTCTTTTTCTCACTCGTGCTCTCTGTCTCTCAGGCCTTTCTCAGCGGCATCCTATATGAGTTTCACCCACTTTTTCAATTGATGGAAGAGATGGATGGAGTTTGTGCCTTAGGGATAGCTTTAAACTTGATTCTGACACAGTTTCTGTCTGCTGGTTTGACCTTGCTGAATGACCGAGGGCCTTAGGGACCACACTGGGATGGAGACTGCCCCAGCACCACTGGTTCTGTTTATCTGTCTAGATCAGTGCACAAATCTAACAGGATGATTTTGCCCTTAAAGAACCACAAAGACTGCTGTGTAGCCAAGCTATCAGTCCAGGAATGCTACTGAGCCAAACACTGGTCTTGTAGTGCACTTGGCAAGGAGCAGTGGGCAGCCTTATCCCAAATGACGCTTCAGCAAGGCATGTACAGCAGTTAATTAAGCTTTGCTGTCTGGGGCAGAGGCAGGTTGAAAAATCTGTCTTATCCTGATTTTCCATAGTTACAGAATCTCCAGGACTGAACACATGACAACAGTGATTCTAGTTTGTGAATAGGATGTGAAATGGAGAATTCAAACCTGAGAGCAAGATGAGTGGGATTTTAGGCAAAATGAGAGTATTGAATTTTAAAATAATGACTTGTTTAGGACTAAATTAGGATCAGAATAGGATTATTTGAATAGCAGATAAAGGAAAGCAAATAGAATATTTGCTGTTTTATGTGTGTTTTATGAGCAATGAGACCACTGTGGCTGCACTTAAAGATTTGCCCTCATGCCTGTACTTGAGCTGCAAACAGAATAACGCATGCCTTACTGACAGAATATGGGGAGAAAATAAAAAATTAGCTGTCACTGGGCTAACTTTCTTGGCATTGTTCTAACTTCAAAGAAGGCACAAAGAAGTGTTAGTTTGGAAACACTCCTTTGTATGTAACAGGCTGCTGCAGGGTTGTGTAGCCCTCCCTTTTTGTTGTGAAGGCAATCCCTAGGCAAGAGCTTTTTTCATGAAGAAAGGTTATTCCAGCATTGTGGACTAGGAGTTTAGACAGAAACAAGCAGAGGGAAATTCTACTGCAAATTCAGTAGGCTGGGAAATCATTCCTATTATAGTTCTCATCATATAAATGGAGTCTAGAAGCATTTGTTCAACTTTTAAATTACAAGGTAGGATTACAAACTGAGTTAAAATTATTTTCTAGAAAAAAAAACTTTTCTAAAAATTCAAGTCACTGAGTATGAATAATTGCATATGCAGACATTCACACTAGAAAACTACTCTGTTGCAGGGCTATAAGAAAATTTATATTTTTGTAAAAAAATGACAATTATTAAATTACTAGGAACTGTTCATATGCATTGGGTTGTGGATGTATCCATTAACATCATGAACAGGTAATAGATATTTTCTTATAAAAATCTAATTGCCCTCTACTATATCAAGAGGAAATTCAGTACACTGAGGGATTCTCTCTGAGGTCACTTACAGGGTTTTCAATAATTTTCTTAGTAGAATTATCCTCTGAATATTTCAAAATTCAGCAGAATGGAAACTGGTTTTCTATTCCATAAGAATTTCAAAAGTTTAAATATTAAAAATTATCAAATACTTACAAATTGCTGTCTGAAAACAAAAAATTAATTATTGAAAGTATTTTCAAGATAAAAATATCCCTGAATACTCCTGAAGTACTCCTGAAATAGCTAAAGCAGGGTTTTATCAAGATATTTCAACTAAGATTTTCATGATGGAGATAGTAAACTTGACTGCTAACGTTTTTATTTCAATAAAGAATCTTGAAATAAAATTCTATTGAATTAAAAAAGGGAAAATTAATAATTTATGGCTGCATGAGGAGAACCAAAGAATCTATGTCACAGACACTTTGGCCAGAGGCTCAATTCATAGAATATAAGAAGTGAGTATTTTCAAGCTGAAACATTCAAGCAACACATTTTTCTCGTGCAGGACAGGTATCAAGCACTGTAAATGGGCTTTATTTCCATCCCTATATTAGCATGGATACAAATTCAAAGCAAATTGTTCATGTATAAAAAACCTTGCTGCTTAAAAAGGCTCCCACAACAGTATATGCTGTATTAGCTTCTCCTTCAAAAATCAATCTCCTTATTCACTCATTTTCTCATTCACTCATTCACTCACATTGAGGCTATGCACACACGTTGGGGGGTAGGGGGGAAGCTTTATTAGAAGACTGGGAATGGTCATAAACTTGGGAAATAAATCTAAAGGATATACATATTTATATACATGTTACAAGCAAAGTATTTTCCCTTATCTTCCACCCTTTATTTTTTTTTTTTCAGTGGCATGTTTTTCCACTGCTCATGGAGGGTCCTGTGGATAAGACAGTGTGGTGGCTTTGAGCTCTAAGAAGCAATAGAAGTCAATAACTGCTTCTTACCAGATCTGTCACCAGTGGCCAGGAAATAACTGGTATGAGCCCTGAAAGTCAGGATTACCCCCTAGACCTGCTGTTGTCTTCTACCCTACACTGCAAGGACAGCAGAGGCCAGATCCACAGAGGTAGGGCTATTCTATGAGCATCTTGAGTATGTCACACTGTCTCCATGGTGTCCTGATGGTCCTGCCTCTATTAGTTAAAGAGAATCAGAGCACTCTTCCTCAGTGTTTGATGACTACCACTCTACCCAACACATTTCTGCCCCCTTACTACTCACCATTTCTCAAACATGCTCTGGCTTAGTTTGGATTCCAGAAGCGACCAGCAAGTCATACAAACAGGTTTGTCACCCTCCTCTTCTGGACAGGAAACTCAGTATGGATCAGCTTTTAGAGAAACAGACATTTCTTAGACAACATTTATTTACCCAGGGTTCTGATGCTATTCATAGGGGTTTGCATATGTAGGTTAAAACAATCAGCATAGAAGCTAACTAGCAAAGCTGCAAAATGTGCCTAAGGTCTTTCAGGCTTTTGGGTGATTGCAATGCTTGAGCAGAGTCGTTGCTGTGTGGGGAAGAGCCATCTGTCCCAAACTGACCATCTACTTCCTGGTCTCTTGGCATCCTCTTGAAAAGAGTGACCTCCCAAACCTTGGTGAAGGATGTAAAGATAGGTGGCCAATGTAAATTGGATTCTCTAAAAGTTTCCCCCTTAGCTCCAAACAGAGCTCACAGACCTCATAAACATGTACGCTCCTGTGGTCAAGTTTTGGTAGAACAGTTAGAGCTTCCAACTCTGGATAAATAAATCATTGCTCAAGAGGAAATTTCTACCTACTCTTGTACACTCTTTGGAAACCCAGGAATTTATGAGGGGATACATTTAACAGCACTGAAAGTGTTACTTGATCAGCTTCACTGTCATCAGCAGATGTCACTGCAGCCATTAGTAACTAATGAATTGTTTAAGAATATATAATGACTAATTTGTCTGGTCAAAAAAGCATAAACACAACCTTTGAAAACTGCATTCTATTATGTCAAGAGAAAAATCGGGTTCATTGTCCTTTAATTTTCAAATGGGATGAGATCCAAATCTGTTACAGTTCTGAGACAAATTACCTGTAAAATTTGTAGCATCTTGTGAGATGCTAATGAGAAGTTATGAAGTACTTACGGTATTCCAATGAATCAGGTAAAGAAGCCAAAAGCAAGATTTATATAATCTTAATATAAGTAAATTGTCCCCCAAAGGACCCCTGAATAAGATATGTCTATCCTTCTGCTCTGCACCCAAAGGTTTTTAACAATGAGCACTTCTGCCCATTTTATATGCCTTTGTGTGGTCAAAAAATATTTCATGACTGTGAGTGTGACCAGGTCCTCATTGAGGAAAAGGTTCCTACCTTGTTCTCACAAAAAAATAGACAATAGATATAAATATGAGATAATTTATCTTATTATAATGAAATTAGGTTCTATTTCCTTCTGATATAATTAATTAGTAACAATATTAATGGTTACTCTTTGCAGCCTGGAAAAATAACCAAAATAAATGCTACTAAAAATTCACCAGGATTTACATTTCTACCAGTTTTAATATCATTAGCAAGTAACCATGACATGGCATTCAATTTTTACATTTCAAGGTTCAGTATTAATTAAGAGCCTGTACTCTAAAGTGGGAGGTGAGCTATTAAGAGAAGAGGAGGGTGTGGTAAATGTGTTCAAATATTTAAACAAAAATGTTCTCATGTTAAAGATTACTCAGGCATGAAACTGAAGCAATTAGTTCTTATTTTCTATTTAGAGTGTACTGTCAATACAAAACAGTGCAAAGAAAAATTATCTGCTATGCAACAGCAAAAAAACAAAAAAAATCTAGGTAAGTATCCAAGGGTCAGCTAATCAGATGGTCTAAATCAGCCTTGTGCCACTAAACTCAGTGGAGCTGGGCAAGATCACAATGGTGGACAGTGTTATTTCTTGGTAGAATGTCTGTGTGTGCCAGGAAAGAACCAGTCAGAGGTACAGAGATAGCTGCAGAAGGGGCAAAATTAATGGAGAAAAATGTGAATTGATGCATAAAAAGGAAGCAAGAAACATGTTTTTGTTTGCTAAATATTAACTTCTACATTTAAGGCCTATCAAGGCACTGAAATATTTGTACAAAATGGCTTGCTTTGTTTTTTCACTGTTATGATTTTTCAACACTTGAATGGAAAGAGAAATTAAGATCAAGCTCAGTGTTTGTGAAGACTTGTACAGCATTCTTTTTGGGTTGCATTAAATATTGCCAAATTAAATATTACAGCAAATTACTGTTCCTACACTGCATGAAAGTGTAATACAAAATGCTGACTACAAGCCAATGGTGACCAAATCTGGAGTTGAGTCACCAATTACAGAACATGTATTGTTTCTGTGTTGCTCATGATGGGGAAAAAAAACCAACCATACTTCAGGAGCAACCTTAAAACCCATGGTTTTTATTTAAGCAATGAAATAACAGGAATGAAGTAACCTCTTATGGTGTAAAATGAACTGTGTGCACAAGGGCACACCTGGAGTGGAATTTCACCATGACAGCCTGCAAGACTCCTGAGTCAAGGAGATAGCAACAGGGACAGATGTCAAGTCTCCCCGCATATAAATGAGAGAAAAGACGCAGAAAACAAATGCTTTCTAAAAAATGAAGAAATTCTATTGCAGGAAGATTTCCTCCTCACTGGTAACTGCTAGACTGCTTTGGAAAGTTGTGATTAATTAAGTGCCATGATAGTTTGGATAGTTTCTTAAATCACATTTTAAAAAATATTTCACTACTGAGCAATATTATTTATAAACAAAGATCAAAATTTATATTAAGAGCAACTGCTCTTTAGGCTATAACATTTTGAAAAGGAGATTTTAGAGAAAGGTTATCTTCCTTTGACAGACAAAAAATATGTCCTTTTAGATTTATTTACAATAAACTTACTTTGGGTTGTATTCTGCTTATCTGTTGAAAATTGATTATATAGAAGAGAAGCAAAGTCTATTAGGTCTTCTTGCCCTCTTGTACTTACATTTTCTACATGGGCAGTAGAAACCCTGCAAGGATTTTATGATTTTTTTTTTTAAATTTGAATCAAAGGGAAATTACTTTTAAATTTTTCATGTCCTCCTGAAAATCTGTAGGCCCTGGAGAGGAGAAAACATTTTTTGAGATGAGCTGTGTGCTCTTTAAACTCTTAGATTTTAGTTTATACACTCTAGCACCATGTCTTTAAATACCTGTCAGTGTTGCATTTCAATCAGATTATTGGGAAACCAATTAATTTAATAAATGCCCTAGAATCACAAAATGGAATGAAAGACATCTCAAGTCTCCTTTCACTCTTCCAGGCAATATCAACAAATGTGTCAATATTGACAGGATGATTAATCTTGCTAGTCTTTCCTTTAAAATTTATTATACTGGAAGCTGTATGGCATCTCCAAGTAATCTAATCACTGTACCTCACTGTTGAAAGAAAATTGGACAACACGTAGTTGTGCTGCAAAGGGAAGGTGAATGATGCACTGCAATAGAATGAGGCTGCTGTTTACTGTTCAGCAAGATTTCCATGCTGGTCTGTTTAATACAACTAACTAGTGCTAACATGATGAGAGTATATTAGGATAATAATGTTCACATCAGCTGCAGCAACCTCATAGCAAGAGGACTTTACTCACTTTAATTTCATTGTGTTTTTATTCAGAAAATCAGAGGGATATCAAGTGGCTATGGGAAAAAATCTGGTGATCTAATAGCCAATTTCCTCAAATACCACCAGTCAGTCTGTAGGATGGGCTCTGAAGGAGAGGAACCCTGGCAGAGGCAAAGCAAACTAAGCTGCTCCATCAGGCAGCAGCATGCAACTCCTCTGGTGCAGCCTCTTTTATTTGGAGAATACATTAATTTTCACCATGAAGAATATTGTTGGGGTTTCCTTTCCTCTGCCAGATAGCAGAAAACATGAAAGACAGAGAGACATAATATTAATTTTCAGGAATTACTGCACACACTTAATAATCAATATATTCAATCTATATAGTTTCAAAAAGAGTAGGATAATATTGATGTCTTCTTTTGCTTTTTTCTTCCCTATGGACAGCACCTACAATGTGACTGAATCATTAAGAGAACTCTGTGGTGTTTGTGACTTTTGTCATGCAAAACAAGTTTTAACATTCAGTGTTATTCTCACAGGACTCATTCTCTTAGGCAATA
>VWZN01021666.1:327378-343733 GCA_013396955.1 Regulus satrapa | reverse complement strand
GGTGTATTTTTGCTTTTTCTTTGGTGAATTATGGGTGACATCAAAGAGAATTTGGGCTGAATGTTGGGTGAATATTGCGTGAATTGTGGTAAATGATGGGTGAATTTTGGGTGGTTTTGTTGTGAAGTATGTTTGAATTTGGAGTGAAATTTGGGAGAAGTTGTGTGAAGTTTTTTGTGATTTGGGGAGAACCCAGCGTTATGCAGAGTGAATTGATGGTTGTTTTTTGTGAATTGTTTTTGAATTTTGGGTGAATTTCACATGAACTTTGTGCAATTTTAATGTGAAGTTTGGGTAATTTAGAAGAGAAATAGGGGTGAATTTTGGGTTGGTATTTGTCAAATCAGTTTGAATTTGAAGTGACATTTGGTAGAAATTGGGGTGAGTTTTTGTGTGGTTTGGGTAAAATCTTGGGTGAAATTGGGTGAATTTCAGGTTAGTTTTTGGTGAATTTTGAGTGACATCGAAGAGAAATTGGGGTGAATATTGGGTGAATTTAAGGTTTGTGATAGGTGAACTGTTGTTGAATTTTGGGTGAATGATGGGTGAACTTTGGGTGAATATTGCATGAAATATCTGTGAAGTATGTTTGAATTTGGATTGACATTTGGGTGGAATTTTGGTGAATTTTTGAGCGGTTTGTGGAAAATCTTTTGTGAACTCTTGTGATTTTTAGAGCAGTTTTTGTGTAATTATGGGTGAATTAGAAGAGAAAATTGTGTGAATATACCATGAATGATGGGTAATTGTAATGTAAATTTTGGGTGAATTTCTCGTTAATAGTTTTGAAATTTTTGTGAACTGTATTTACCACTCAGTAGGCAGTAGGAGTTCAGGGGTGTGGCAGATTTCGCCTTGGAGAAATCTTCAGCGCTTTCGAATTTTAGGCCTCCAATGCCCTCTCTTGCCTGCAGGCAGCTTGCCAGAAATGGAGGGCCTTTTTCCTGCGAAAATGATGTCAGCCCTCCTGATTCTTGGTGTCTTTTTGTAGGAGGCATTTAGCACTTGAAAGGCAGGAGGAGTTCTGGGGTGTGGCAGTTTTTGCCTTGGAGAAATCCTTCATGGTTTGGAAGTTTAATCCTTTGATGCCCACTGCGGACAACAGGCAGCTGGCCGCGAACGGAGGATCTTTATCCTGGGAAAACCAAGTCAGCCCTCCTGATTCTTGGCGTCTGTTTGTAGGAGGTGTTTAGCATTCGAAAGTCAGCTGGCGTTCTGGGGCGTGGCATTTTGGGCCTGGGAGGAATCCGTCTGCGGTTCAGAATTTTAGGTCTCCGATGTCCATTCCAGGGTTCCGATGCCCACTCCAGACCACAGGAAGCTGGCTACAAATGGAAGGCCTTTTTCCTGGGAAAACGGAACAGGAAAGCTTTTCTGCTAAAACCAGCCCAGAGAACAGTGCCACAAGTGGTCTGTGTCAGAAAAGGGTAAATCTCTTTTTTGCAGCACATTTTTCAAGCAGTCTTTTTTTTTCTTTGACACCTGAAACTGCCTTCAGATAGCTGTGCACGTCAGTCTAGGCTGGAGTGTATGCCCATTCCTCAAAGGATGAAATGAAGAAAGGTGGTGGGAAATGAGAAAGGAGGAAGAGAAGCAAGGGGAAAACAAGCTCGAGAGAAAGAAGAAGGAGAGAAAGTAGCAGAGTGCTGCCGGATGAGGAATAGGGAGCAACACAAGTACTACTTGTTTACCTCTATTCCAACTACCTCACATGTGAATTCGGCTGGCAGGCCACTTGCAGACACCTTCTAAGGGAAGCAGTCGGCTGGGAACAGCAGCCACATGTTCTCTGGCAGAGTTCTACGCTCTTTGTACCAAGAGGCACTGTCCTGAGCTCGGCTAGCAGCGAAGAGACAACCGCTTTCTTGCCCTGAACGCTTCCCTGGTGGCCAGGTGCTGAAACCCAGCTTCTGCCAAAAGACGCGCCTGCTGCACTTCCACCGGTTCAGCACTGTGGAGCACCGTGTTCTGCCGACCTATTGTGAATGGAACGGGATAGCTTTTCCACTACAACCCGCAAAGAGAGCAGTGCCACAACAAGCAGCTTGTGTCAAAAAAGGGCAACTCTCTTCTTTGGAGCACATTCTGCAGGCAGGTTTCTTTCCTTTGACACCTGCCAACTGCCTTGAGATGGCTGTGCATGTCAGTCCCGACTCGATTGTATTCCCTGATAACATTGCAGCAGGCTAATTTTTGGGTCAAGGAAAACTATGAGAACTTCATGCAGCAGTACCCAATACTTTCAATACCTTTTTTTTTTTTTTTTTTTTTTTAAATAACTTTTCAGCAAACAACTAACTAGCAGAGGTGGTGAGAACCAGGAAATGGACATAATTTTGCAATATCTTACCTTGCATTTTATCCATGATCTGATCCAGGCTCTGTCCTGGCTGTCCCAGGACAGGAGGTGGGTCCAGAAGCATCTGACTTCTGGGGACCCCCACTCCTGCCTGGTTCAAGCTCTTGAGCACTTTGGCTGCTGGAGCTGTATATAGGCATGGGCACATCAACCACTCTACTTTAGACTGCAGGTTTCCCCATGCACTAAACTGGCTAATAACAGAAAATTTTCAAAAGTCTTTTAGATCACCATAGGGAATTTTAAAAAGCCAGAAAAAGAATGTGAGGATGGTTTTATTCAGGACAGGTTTGAATCCAGTGTCTAGTTTAGCTGATATACTTTGAATTATATATAGATTTAACATTTACTCTCCAGAAGTTTAGGGTTTCTTAAAAGGTCATATTTCATTTTGTATTAGAACATGGTGTGTTGGCTTTCTGCTCATGGTTTTTTCTGCACATATGAGCGCTTAAGGTAAAATGCTTTTTATTTCCAAAAGCAGCAAGTGTGCAGACACTTAATAAAGAAATAATTTCTTCATTCCTGTTTCTAGTCGGTAGGATTTTTTCCTCTATCAAACAGCATAAGAGAGGAATTCAGGCTGATTTCTTCAGGTTTCCATCTCAGATCGTTCAGAAATTATGAATATCATAGAAATACAAAATTGCTCTTCACATTCAGCACCATTCCCAGACAATTTCTCTCTCAAACTCCTCATGCCAATCTCAGCTGCCTGCTTTGTTGTTATGTGTTCTGGGAAATCAAAACAGAAACCAATTTTTCTTCAGCAATTGTTACTTCAACCAGACAAGATACAAAGCATGTCTGATCCCTTCTCCTTCCCTCCTCAGGCTTAGAAGTTTGACTGAAGTTATTGGTGTAAATATTGTGATATAACTAACAGAAAAAAAACAGAAGAGAACAAGGCCCATGATATTTACTCCAAATTTTACAAGAGTTTGGTCTTTGGAGGTCTGGTTTTGACTCTATTAAAACTGAGTGTGGACCCAGCTAAGCCATGCCAAATGTCCAGTGCTAAACTAAAAGGTGTATGTGCTTGAACATGCAGCATAATGCTGGCTTAATGAAAGTAGCCCAACCCTAGGTGTGCACACCACTGACAAGAGTGGCTGTCATAGAATTTATGGGCCAAATAGTAAAACGTTGCAAATCTGACCTGTTTCGGTTCAAGCAGCCAAGGACATCTGCCTCCAGGTCCTGGCTGCAGATGCAGAAGGCTGAGGTCAAAGCAGGACACTCACCCACACTGTTCCTCCAGAGGAGGTAATCTTTTGCAGATGAGCTGCAAAACTGCAGCTCCTGTGTTTGAAGCAACCCTCTATAAAACTCCACAGTAAAGTGTCAGGAAAAACTGGTATGGTCCTTGCAGTCATGGAACAGTTAAGCAAAAATAACTTTGAAGCAGAGAAAGTGTGAATTGTCTTTGAACTGAAGCCACTGGCATAGTGCAAAAAACAAGAACTGGAAAATGGAGAAAGATAAAAAAATACATACATATGTGTGTGAGAAAGACAGAGACATGTCCATGCTCTGGAAAGAAATTGTGTTTTTCACCTGATCATGAGAGAAATTATCATGAGATAATTTTTTATGTGGCAGATACCGATAGGAAAAAGGGGCATGGCTTTAAATTGGCTGAGAGCAGGTTTAGACTGAATGTAAGGAAGAAATTTTTTATGCTGTGTGTGGCAAGGCAGCGATACAGGTTGCCCAGAGAAACTGAGGATGGCCAATCCCTGGAAATATTCAAGGCCAGGAAGAATGGGGCCCAGAGAAATCTGGTCTAGTGGAATGTTTCCCTGCCCATGGTGTAGTGGATTGTAACTAGATGGTCTTTAAAATCCCTTTAAATCCAAAATATTCAGTGATTCTATGCTATGGTGACTTCAGGTTTATCAAAATCATCTGCTAATTGCAGCTCAAAGAATAATCACAGTGTCCTGCTTGTTTCCCTAGAGTTTTGTGGATGACTCACTGTGATATTTTTGTTTAACAGCAGGCAAAGGAACATTTTTTCTATCACAGCAGTCTGTAGGTAAGCGTTTCTCTCTGGAGCTGGCTGTTGCTTTGTGCAGAGGCAGCTCTGCATGCAGTATCCCTCTGCCATGCTCACTGACACTTCAGTCTGCCTGAACATGCAAGCAACAAAAACAGATGAGAAAATACCCAAAGAGAAACCACAGAGCATCTAAAAATGCCAGAAGAAAACATAGTTTGCAGAACACCATCTCTCCCTGAGAAAACCTTTACAGCTCATCATCACACCTCACCTAGCAGGCAAAGGAGGGACGTGTGCATGCCTCATTTAGCTTTGCAAGTATGTGGCTGGGCACTGGGATGGAAATCTACCTAAAGTTTAAGACAACATAAGAATTTAGAAGATCATAACCTTTAAACATGAGGAATGCAAAACAAAGCTGACCATAGCTGTCCCAGCTCCAGCCCGCTCGGAGCAAAGGGACTGCAGGGAGGTGGCCACCTTCTCTCAGCTCTAGCTCATCTTGACTGTCCATCTGCTGGTGCCAGTGAGATGAGAGAGGGATGCAGCTTTTGAGGGTGAATCATCCCAAGTCAGGAATTTTGTGCCATTAATCTTATCCTGAAAGTAAACTCTTCCATTTTCCTGAGATGAATTTTAGAGCTTAAAACAGGTAAAGCTATCCTCCATCTGTGTAGCCTTTCCTGGTTAGAAAGTTTTGAAAGTAGTCTGCTATTGTAAATCCTTTTTTTTTTGGGTGGAAAAAGCCATTTTGGTCCCTGTTTTAGGACATTCAGAAATCATATATTCAAGTCTAAAGTAATTGCTTTAGGCTCTCTTTTTAATCAGTGGAGGAGAATGGGCACCTCTGGCAGAATTGTAATCTGTTTTGGAAGAGCTGGTGGGCTGGTTGGCTGAATCATCCTTTGAAAATGCTCATGCCTTCTGATAAGGCAGGTCACTGTTAACAAAACCAGCTTGAAATTAAGAAAAAAAAGTCCTTTTGGGAATGTGGAGACTGTTTTGTGAGCTAGAAATGCAGGGATTTTTTAGCAGGGAAAATAGGCCTGGCTTGGTAGTTGCACTGGTGAAAGCACTGGACAGAAGTGCAGGCAGGGCAAGTGAGCCCTAAGCTGTCTTACACATGTGCCAGACAAATAAAATCTCATACGTTCTCTGATCCTGGAAAAAACGAGGAGTGTGACTCACAGAGTAGTCCTTGAGGATGGGACTTCCAACACAGTTTGATCAGGACGTTCATGCAGTGGACATTGGATGCAGTTTCACAGGGCTACCACCTGAACCAAGATGATTACCAACAAGCCAGTTGTCTAACCCTGGGTCAGGAGAAAAGGAGAAAGAGACAATGAGACAATGAGAATTATTTTTGTCCATCCCTACACACAGAGAGAAATCACATGAACTGACATGGAAGGAGCTACTGAAGCTCGCTTTATGCTCCAGCACACAGGTTAGAAGAGGAAAAAGCTCAATATGGTTGCACAAGAGAAACTAATTTTCTGCACTGAAACATATTGCCAGTTACTACAGGCTGAGGCTGTGCTTGTGCACTCAGAGTTAGGAATTCATGTTGATAAAAACAGCAAAGCAGTTTTATCTGAAATAGGTGTTTCTGTATTGGAGGTTCATTGTAATGAAGAATAAGAAATAGTTTTGTGCCCAGGTACTGTGTAAGTGAAGCTGGTAAGAAAGTTTTGTTGCTCTATTACTCAATAAATGCATTTTTGTTAGGTACAGGCATGTGTAGGCAAAACCAGAACATATTCTACTTTTGTGGGTGATGTGGTGTTGACTTCGCCAGTTTTCTTGGCTTTTCATTATTAAATTGCATACAAACCCCATATTTAGCAATCAGAAATGACAGAGTGCTGCATACTGAACAAGAAGGAACTGTTATTAAAGATGCAGATCCTTTGCTGTCTTGCCATCTTGCTGGATGAAGTGTTTTGGTTTTGCTTTTGTATTATTTAAAACAATATTAATGAAAAAGCACTTCAGCTTCAGATTCCTTGAGACATCTTTTAAACCTAAGTTAATTATATTAATTTGTCATAGCACTTTGTAATTTCATCATGAAAGAAGTAAAATCAAAGGATATTAATTTCTCCTAACAGAAAATACATGTTATGATACTTTTGAAAAGAAGAATATACTTTTTAGATGCAGAATACACATAGATTTAGCAGCTATTTACACAAACAATTTTCTTGCAAAGTTATGTTTCATTTGTTTCCAAGTAGTCTCTTTAATTTTGATAGATCTACATGCTAGAAGACAATTAAGCAGATGAATGTTTACATGTTAGAGCCTTAGGGTATCAGTATACCAGCCAAAATGTATAAAACAGCTTGGTGCTGCATATACTGGTTGCAGTTGCTCTTTTAACAATACATTCCTGGGTTAGCAAAGGGAATGGGACCAAACTATTTAAACTATAATAGAACAAATGGATATAAACAGCCCATGAATGTATTTAGACTGGAAATTAGAAGAATGTCTTTAACCATCAGAAGATGAAAACATCCTTCTGAGAATAAAAATTGGTATAGAGGATGAAACCAGCTGTGGGATCTACCTCAGCTGGTTTAGCACAATCTCCTGATGTGATTCCTTGTGGCAGACAGCTATGAATTATGATGGCACAGAAGATCTGCTCTGGCATTATCTGGTTGTAGTATAATACAATGAGTACCTTGTATGCTAATAAACACCATGGCTCTCCACATGTAGTGGATCTACACTAATTACCACTGAGTTCATGCTTGGACATGAAAGCTGGGAGGTAGAATCAGGTGCCCTCTGGCAGAGGTAATTGCCCTGGTGGAAATGGCTGATGACACTCAGGGACTGCAGCGGGAGGTGGGAAGATGAAGGCGCTTGTAACGTGTCCCTGAGCAGCATCAAAGGGAGCACATTAATCAAAGTGGGAACAACAAAGGGCAGAGGGATGACTGATCCGAGCACAACACTGTGTCTTTCTTGTTAGCTGGAGAATCAAATTGCAGCAGATGTCCTCAGTGGTCACAGACTTTGAAAGCCTGATGATGCACAATGAAGGTGGTTGTGAAATGCGTAAATTAATGTCTGGATGCACAAGATCAATGCTGGAAAAAAAAAAAAAAAAAGTGATGATATCTGATCCTTGGAGACATTGGGTGTTTGATCCCAAGCGTGAAAGTTTTGGACTTTTCTTTGAAAAGCATTTGAATTTTGCAACTATTTGAGAATTAGTAGGAACATATCATCCCTGATACAGCAGGCATATTATTCCACTCTACAGTGCTGGTAAGGGCCTGTTTGCACTTTGCTGTGGAGGGAATACCCTGGACTTGAACCTTCCACGTCCCATAGGCATGGCACAGTTTCACAGGCTGAAGCCATGGGAATGATTTTCTTTGAGACAGAGAAATTTGGAAACACTCTCAGCAGCCCTCCTGCACAGCCAATACATTTGATTAGGATCAGAAGAATATTTCATTACAGTAAGCTCTACAGATTAGTGTTCTCTTAGGCAGCATGAATGTCAAAAACAAGAGGCTGGACTTGACTGCCATCAGCCTGCTTGGCTCCACTGCCTTTTGCAATTAGCTCAGGCTAGGGACAAGTACTGAAAAAGCTACTAAGGGTTTTCTTGTTTCTCACAGTCTGGCTTGGAATCAGGTGCTTCCTGTGGCTGTGGTTTCGCTGTCTGTTTGGTGTCTGCAGAGCTACTCCTTCAGGAAAACAAACAGATGTTCTTTCCTCACACCCAAAATACTCCAGTCTCCATCTTTCAGGTGCCACAAAACAAGGCAGTTGCTCGTGCAAGATGGTATGCTCAGAAAGAGAGAGCTGCTGCTTCTGGTCATGTTTAATTGGGTGTCTCACAATCTCCATGCAGAAGTCATGTGAAAATTCAAAGCTGTTACTGCAGTAGCTTTCTGGGATATGCTTCACACAGGGATTAGAGACACCTTTGCAAGAATCAGCAAAGAATCTAGAGAAAAGTAGAGTGTTTATGAAAGACATCACAAACTGCAGAAGGCATCTTCTGGCAGTACTGAGGTTGCCAAAACCAACCTGAATTGCAATTACACAGCTACAGCTTCCACCCAGCTCTACAAACGTCAGGCAGACTTGGGTTCAGAGACTCATCTTGGGTTTTAGAACTTTCTCTGCATCTTTTAGGGATGCT
The DNA here is from genome assembly GCA_013396955.1 of Regulus satrapa. Classification (NCBI taxonomy): domain Eukaryota; kingdom Metazoa; phylum Chordata; class Aves; order Passeriformes; family Regulidae; genus Regulus; species Regulus satrapa. The sequence goes on along the minus strand of VWZN01021666.1, from coordinate 335,198 downwards.
GCCTCTCTTGTGACTTCTTCCCATTCCTTTTCTTTGGATGTACTCTTCTCTTGTTGCTGTTCTAGTTAATGAGAGCTGCAGCATCTGCTGGAGCAGGGATCTGCCAGCTGCACGAGGTGTTGGGGGAGTCCATGGGCTGGGACTTGCCTAGCTTTACCTCCTCTGCCATATCCCCACCATGTGAGGGCACCTCTATCACTCCACAACCTTCTACCCTGACCAGTGAAGCAAGGACCAGCAGCTCCATGGGGCTGTGTGATTTCAGGAGGGGTCCCTTTGTCAATATCACAGGCAAGCCTGAGGAGGCTGTCTGCTTTTGTGCTGCAGGGGAGCTGAGTGCACCTTGATAGGGGGTTATTTTTGAAGGGATGATGCAGCATGGCAGTGGGGCTGGTGGAGTTTCTACTGGCTCCATCTGCTGCCCTGTGCCTGGGTGGTTGCAGGGTGCTGTCTCGTCAGCCTGGCAGTGGCTTCCATCCAGAGCATTTTAGGAGTGTGCTAATTCCCTAAATTTGACCAGTGATGTCAAAGGCTCATGTTAGCTCCCTGAACAGAGTCCTGTGCCCACACACACTGACATATACCCAGAAATAACCCCACCACATGTAGATTTAAATCCTGTGCCAAGCAGTGGCCCCCAATGCCCAGTTTCTTAACAGAGCCTTCACTGAGCAGGTGGTTCAGCCACACAGCTGGGGGAAAGGAAGGAGACTCTGGGGCTGGGAAAACTCACAACAGGAGAGATGGATAGAGCTGGCAGTGCAAGGAGGGACCTCCCAAGGTAAGCTGGAAATGGAGTGCTGTTAGTTATTGATACAGTGATGGCTGTGTTTGGTTTGGCTGCTGAACTGACAAATTGGAAGAGGAAAGGAAACACACTTGGGTGTGTATCTAAATCGATGTTACTTTCTATTGTTGGTTTGTCAGTAAAATGGCAAAGTAAAGAAGATAAAGTTCTGTTCAAAACAAAATCTTGGAGGGCGCTGGAAATACCTGTCTGACTTTGGGTGCTGCCTAAAGGAGAACAAGGGAAACAAAGGGCTTATTTCACAAAAATTCTGGATAGGTAGCAGCCCCCCACCAGCTTCCCATCCACCTCACTCCTTCCTTTCCTAACCCCAAGAGGCAGTGGTGCAGCACCTCACCAGCATTCAGGATATGGACTAGCCAGAAAGGCTTTGTTAGGAAAAACTGTCTGTTTTCAGACATAATTAGTCAGCCACAGAATTTCTCATCCTGTTGCCTAGTGCAACTCTATCTCCATTTGTTTGCTTTTTTGGAAGAGTGTAGTGCTTGCAGCTGGGTAGATGTTTAACACAAGATCTTTCCCCCACCAGTTCAGAAGAACTGGTGAGCAGGATGAGATGTGAGGAACAGGAGTTTTGCCATGAAGATGTTTTGGTGGGGTTTGTTTGTGAGGACGGACTCCTTTGGTGCTAGTAGGGAAAAGCAGTCCTATCCATATGTGATGTTTTGGTGCCAGGGCAGGACATGGATGGGCCAGAAGGGCTGAGCCAAGTTAGCACGGAACATCCATCACCTCTGCATTTCAGTCTGTCTGTTAAACACCCTCTGGAGCCTGGAGCCCTTCTCATCTCTCAGAGCTGAGCTGCAGAGGGTGTGGAGGGCACGATCTTGGCTTGGGACAGGCAGCAGCATGGGAAATGTGTGGAGAATTTACCCTGGGAGTAAAGCAATCTGAGCTAAGGCTGGGAAGAAACACTTCTCAAGCTCTACATAGCTTTCCCACCTGACTCTCTCCTCTCCCCCAGCTTCACAGGATGATCCAATCTCATCTTTATGTTTTTTTATTTATTAGTTTTGTTGGAAGAAGACTCAGAGCCCAAGATCATAACTAAAGTGTTAAGGATGTAGGAAGGTCAGGTCAGAGACCTGCATTGGAACAAGCCAGTTGAGGTCCCATCATTGTCCTACCCTGATTGCTGATTGCTGTTGCCTCCCAGGTGGTTTTTCCACACATGGACTAAAAGTTCCAACCTAAGAAACTTTTCCTGGCAGAAGTTTTGGTGGGGGTGGGGGGGAAGAAAAAAGGGATTAGTTAATATTTTCCAGGAAAATATTGATTCCTCTGGCAATTAATTGGCAGTGGGGTGAGCACAGGGGCCATAGGAGCTGCTGCTGATCCTCAAGAGTCCCAGTGCTGAGTGGACAAGGCACTTCCACAGGTAGGGATCATCCCTGAGGTCTCTGTGTGTGCTGGCCACTGCAGACACAAATGACAGTCCTTTGGAAAACTGCAGAGCCTGGTGGGAAAGCTCCAGTGTCTGGGAAAAAAGCCAACAATGGAAAACTCACTGGCACAGCCCAAGCCACAAACAGCCAAGAAGGGGTGGCTATAGCTTGCTCATGGGGAAAATGAGGTAGATTTGGTCTCCTTTGGGCCCCATCCATGGAACATATACAGCGTTTCATCCATCATGAAAAAATCTTGAAGGAAAAGCTTTAATCTTCTTGTTGCAGAAAATCCATTCATGCATTCAATGTGGTTCAGTGTCCCCATGGGGGAGGAGAAGATGGGTTGGCAAGGGACCATGTCTGTCTGCTGGGGAGATACAAGACCAAGATATGGAGGGAATCAAAGGCTGCCATAGTTTTTTGGAGGAAGTCTAAATGTAGTGTCTTACTGGAAGGAAAGAAAAGGGAAAGTGAAGCCTCTGTCACACCATCTTTTTAGGAAGAGGCATGGAATTGCTCCATACCCTAAAAGAAGGCTCCTGTAATTTGCTCAGACCTACTAAGAATGCTTCCAGCATAAGAACAGAAAAAGGCCTGAGAGCAGTTGCTTTCTTTGGGGGAGAGGGAGTCAGCAAAAATTAATGTATTTAATAGAATTTAAAGCTTGTTCTTTGCTCATTCATGGTAGCAAAAAAATCCTAAACCACCCCTAAAAGAGTTCATAGCTACAAAATTTCTGGTTAGAGAATGATAATGACCAACATGGGTAGAACTGACTGTTAAAATGAAGTGAGTGGTAAAGCCACAGGAAGGTTTTTTAGTTTATTTGCAACATCACAAACATGTCAGTATTAATGGAGGTGTCTTCTTGGCTATTAAGGAAGCGTAGGGCAGTTATTTGGTACCATATAGAAAAAAAAAAAAAAAGAGCTATCACTATCCATTTATTTTGCTGCAAATGGGGGTCTGCTCCATTATTTCTTGAAGTCAGGGAAAATAATATTGACTGGATGAAGTCTCTCTTTGCCCCACACCTGGAGCTGTTTCCATTTGAGAAGTGCTACCACCGATGTTGGATTGCTGATGAATTTTTCAGTAATGTGTGTATGAAAGTAATACTACCTCAAGGGATGATTAAATCACCAGGTGTCTCAGGCTCCAAGATGCAGCTGAACACATCCTGTCAGATGCTGTTCTTCCATAACTGACCTGAGCAGACACTTTTTTATAGTTGTTCCTCACCTGTAGCTCATACTGGTTGCATGGCATCAGCGTTCGTCAGAGTCTCTTGTGAATCACCAAACCTGGGGGTGGATAATTGTTGCTTTGGTTCCTTGCTTAGAGTTTAAATAGCATGCACAAATTGAAACCTCATCATTGATACAAAATAAAAGTCTAACAAATGATGGCAACCAGAAAGAAGATGATGTGCCTCACATTTCAGCTGAAACAAATGCCACTGCAATGATGATATTTTTCTGGTGGAGTCAGGTTTTTTTCCACAAGCAGCAAGCAGACCTGGCTGGAAAATGGCATTTCTCTTTACTAAAATATTTAGAATTTTCAGCTTTTGGGTTTTTTTCTGATGCAGAGCATCAGGTCTTTAGTTTTTAATGAGAACTGAAGAAAACGAGGCAGGGACTGGAGACAGGGATTCACCCATCACCATGCCTTAGGTAAGCCTGGTGGCCAAAATCTTGCTCAGTGTAATTAGTGGTGGGGGTAATAATTGCACAATCCTCACACCTCAGGAGCAGCCCCAGCTCCCTGGTGCCAGTGGGTAGAGGGAGCCCTGTGTCAGGTGGGGCTCTGCCCTGGATGCATCCAGATCCTCCTGCAGCTAGAGAAGGGACCTGCAGAGAGTCAGAAGTAGGAAGTGACCACAGCATCCACCACACAGTTCCCAGGGAAGAGCAGGCAGCCAGGAGAAAATCAGCAGGAAGAAACTGTTGGCTGCCTTCTGTGATCCCAATGGCAAGACATGAGGTGTCTTGACTGACCCTAGAGACAGAGATCATCACCCCCTCATAAACTGGCACCAGACTGTTGGGTGTAAGGAGACAGAAGAGGTTTGTTTCTCTTCTCCCCAACAGCACAGCAGGACTTTCACATTCAGATGGGAGTAAGCTTGGGCTTACCCTTGGATGGAAAAATAAAGGGCTGGGGGAGATCAGATCTGTGCATTGGTGAGTCCCAGGCAGCAAAGGTGCTGGGTCAGCCCTGAACTGAATGAGGAAGGGTGAGGAGCCAGACCAGGTGCAGAATGCCATAACCCCTAAAAGAAGACAGATAGGCATGGATGGACAAGGCGTCCTTCACACAGGCCATTGAGGTCTGGTTTTGCCATCAATTCCTTCCATATTCACCAACATCACCTCCACCTTACCAACCTCTTTTCTGCTCTTATCTGATTAGGAAAGTAATTCAGTGAGAGGCTGCTTGGATTCCATCTGTATTTTTCTCTTCGGAGTTCCGATTTTGTTTAGCACAGAAAGATTGCCTCAAAACCAGGTTTCTCTGTAGAGAGAGCTGTAAATATTTTATGTGTAAGTCAGTCCTCTGGAAAACATTACAGCAAAAAATGTTTCCTACCTGCCAGTAGAGATCCTGCCTGAGCCTCAATTGCATTGAAGAATGCATGTGGATATTTGAGCAAAGACGCTTCCTTGGCCTGCCCCATCCTTCACCAGAAAGAAAGAAAATAATGGTGATTATGACTGTGCTGTCTGTCAGGGTCTCAGTGAGACAGAACTCTTCCTCTCTGACTCCCATCACTGAATACCCCTGGCAAAGGGGACCCAGCACTGTCTCTGAATAAGACAGCATTATAGGCATGGCATGGTCTAGGCATAGGGATTTGGACAAACCAGCCCTCAGCCAAGAAACTCTACTGCTTCTTAAGAGGCAGCTATGCAGGATCCCACCAGAGTTCAGGATATGGACAATCTCCCATTCAACTACTCAACCATGACTGCAAGATGAAGCCCAGAAAGGATTTCCTAGGAAGGAGTGTCTGTTTTCAGACAATTTTCCAACAACGTGAGATTCTCTCATCCTGTTGGCTGGTATGATCATCTGTCTCTATTTGTTCCACTCTTTTGGGAGAACTCAGTGTTTCTACTGGGCAGAAGTATAGCAGAAGACAGGCCCTACTGTGAAGACTTCTCCCAGCAGTTCAGAAGAACTGATGAGCAGGGTGAGGAGAAAGGGATGGGAGTTTTTACATGGGCACCCAGGAAGATGGCTCAGGGGAAGCGGCTGGCGAAAGGGCAAGGGGCTGTTGATATCCAGCATCATCCCTTGTCCTCAGCACAGGGTGGGAAGAGAGGAAGGAGTGGGTTTACCCACTTAGTGGGCAAACCTTTCTGCAGAAGATGCAATGCAGTGCAATGACTGCTCATCTCTGCCTTGCCCAGACTCACCTGGGAGCTTGGCTTGGGCTGAAACCATCCACTCAATTTGATTCAAGGCAAATCAGTGCCTCTGGCTGTAAATCTCCTGGGAAGCTGATGACTCACAGCAAAGAGTGGTAGAGTGCCATGAATTACGCAGTGCTGGCTTCTCACCCTCCTGAAGGCAGTTTTGGTTCCCCAGGATTTTTGTGCAGGAGTGGATGAGCCTGTGCCATGATGGGGCGACCACAGCCCTGTACAGACATGTTGGGAGGATGGTAAGAGTGTGTCCTGAGTCAGCAGGCCTGGAAAAGCCAACAGGGCTTGGTATCCCTGTAATAACAAGCCTACTGTGTAGTATTTTTTTTAAAAGAAGCTTAACCCAAAGTCTCCATCACACTAATGTCCTTCAGTTGACTCCTATCTAACCAGTGATTTCTCGAAGTTTCTACCACTGCAGAGCTGAAGCCTGCTGGCATCTCCACGTTCCAGGATGGATTCTGGTGCATAAACACATCAGGGACTTGGGTAGGAAAGCTTTGACAGTGCCAGTGCAGTTCCTGCTGCTGTACAGCTGTGGTGAGTGAGCCTCAGTGTGAAGAGGGCCTTGGGACATACCAGCACAGCTAGGGCTCTCTCAGCTCCTCCCCTGTGCAGAGGTGGCACAGCCAGAATTTTTCACTGCTCCAGACACTGGCTGCCAAGACAGCCAGTTGACATGCTGCCATGCTGGCAGTCACCAAAATGTCTCTTGGTAAGAGCTTGAATGCTCTTTCCTTTGTGGCCAGAGCCATACACTGGAGAAGAAATGGGAACACAGGGTATCTGAGGGTCTTTTTTTCCCTGGCTGACAGCTGCTGCTCCTGGACCCGCTGACTTCCTGAATACACAGGTGGTCTGCAGCCCACCTGGTGCCTGGCAGCATCCCAACCTGCTCCCACTGCATCAAGGTGCCAAGCACAGCCAGACACTGATGGATCCTTAGGCAATGGAATGGGGTGCCAAATGGTATGGGGTCAATGGAATGGTGATAAAATGCTGTAATAATGCTGGCCAATGGAATGGGGTGATAAAACCAAGCCTCAGAGTTGACTAGAATGCTGCACGGCAGATTTCTCTTTGTCATCCAGTACACAGGTTGTGCTTGGAGCCCTGCTGGTGCTGGGAAGGGGGCTTTTTTCTTCCTAGGTGTGAGGTTTTCTGTCTAACCTGGTAGCTGGAAGCACTTAGCAACCAAGATCAAAATTTTACTAAATCTCCTGAGTACTGTAAGCTGTCAAGAGACATGATGGATGGTGATGGTCTTTCAGGAGATGGAGCAAAAACCAAGATCTGTTCACATCTGCCACAGGTGTGTGAGCTGCCTATGCTCAAGCGAACTTTTGGGTGTTGTGTAAGATTTGGAGCTTCACTTCTATGAAGGGATATCCTTGTTGTAAATAATACAGGAAAACTGGTCACTCTGAAAAAAGGATTGCAGAGTGTGAACATCTGCTGAGCCATTCTCACCATGGTAAGACCAAATTTTTTCTTGCAAGAAGGCGGGGTAATCGAGGCTCTCTTCACTCTTTGCTATTCATTGTCACTCTTATCTCCTTCCATCTGGTTGGTAAAAGTGGCTTCTCTGGAAAGTTAACTTCCAAGATATCCTGTTCTCTCATGTCATTTTTTGCTCTTCTGAGACTGCCTGAGGTGACATTTGATCATGGCAGATATCCCTTCCTTTCCTGGTATCACTTTCCTCAGGTGCTTCTGACTCAAGGAAAAACCCAGGAAGACATCCACCATCCTTACCAAGATGTAACTAGCCCAGAAACCACTGCCTCACATCATTTTTTCATTTATGTCACTGATGACTCAGCCTTCATAAGCAGCAGTCATCAGGGACTATTTCACCCCGCGTTTTCTCCTGGCTAGAGGCCGTCCCATAACCTGTGCAACCCAATGAGCTTCAGATTGTCTCTTACAGTTCTGCAGTTGCTTGTGAGGCTGGGCTGCTCCTTCTACTTGGCACTTCCCACCTGTGGTGCTGCAAACTGCTGAGGAAGGCAGGAAGCAGACAGCCCAGCATCTCCGCTAGCGTTGGCATTTTGGACATCAGAATTAGCAAAGCCTCTGTTTGAGAAGCTCTCCTTGCAGGGCTACTTCTGACTGTTGAGGGATTTAGATAGCCAGTTGGGTTCTCCCCCCCCCCCCCCCCCCCCCCCCCCCCCCGCCCCCCCCCCCCCCCGC
>VWZN01021666.1:307386-319255 GCA_013396955.1 Regulus satrapa | reverse complement strand
AAAAAAAATGCCCCAACACCCATCTTTTGACCAGTTAATGTGCCACTTGTGCTAGCTATAACCAGCCTCACTCTCCACAAGTAGGACTCTGCAGATGACCATGGTTGGGAAGGGAGACAGGAGAACTGATAAAATTTTCTTTTCAATCATATTTGTGTGGGACAATTTAGGTTGGCTGCAGGAATTCATGCTGTCCTGGCAATGACAGGGGGCTGCCCCAACTGGGGCTTCCTGTGCAAAGACCATTCAAGGCTTCAGCCCATCTTAGCCAGACACAAGACATCCCACCTCAAGGCTAGGGTTCACTGCTCTCTGGAAATTCCCTGTTTCAGGAAAGCACTTGTTGCACATGCAGTGAGGAGTAGCCAGCAGTCCTATTTCTTCTATCAATTCATCTCTACCTAATTTCCAGTCAGCTGTTCTTCCTTTCTTTTTAATTTGAACACTTGTCAGGAGCAGCCACAAGTGCTCCTTGCTTAGCCCCAGGTCATCTTTTTGCCAGAGGTCCCTGTCCCCTGGACAAGGACAGGGACAGCTTTCCCTCCCTGGGTAAAGTTCCTTCTTTGTCTGGGATGTGCTGTGCCCCAGACTAAAAGCAAAATAAACCCACAACCTTCCAGATGGAGCACTTTGGAAATGGAAACACTTTGCTTTGGTAAAGAGCTCGCTTATCTCCATCTGTTTCCCTTGGCTTCCTCCTGATAGCCCAGATACTGGGGGAAGGGAAAGGAACAACCAAGATGTGGCATTGCCTCCTTTTCTGTGAGAGCTGGATAACATAAGTAGGTACATTATGGTTTTGAACACATAAGTAGATTTATGCTTTTGAGCTGGGTTGAATATCCCCAGCAAAGCACCACTGGGCAACATCCTTATGATAGAAGATCCATTGCTTCTGCAGGTGCCCAGCCCAGGGTGGCTCCAAGGGAACAGCACGGGGATGATTGCTGCAGTCCACTCTTTTTCCCCATTAGAACAATCTCAGCTTATATTGTTTCTTAAAAGTCTTTCCTCTGTGCATGGTCTGTGTTATTGTTTATTATTGTATTGGTTAAATGCCTGTAGACTTCAGGACTGCACTATGCTTATGCCTGTAAAGTAGAGGATAGATGAGTCACTGCCATCAGGAGTTCATAGAAATCCAAACCAACTGAACAATTGAATGTGGATATACATTGGCTTTCGGTTTCCTATGCAGCCCATTGCTATCCTAAACTCATGGCTCACAACTTTTTCTAACCATTGGGCCTAAGAAGGGGCAAGATCTCTTAGAAAGGGCAAAGGTATGGGATTGCTGTAGGGCATCATGCTCTTCTCAAATGTTCTCCTGAAACCCCTAGGAATACTGGGATCCACAGATTGAAAACAAAAGTTTTTTTAAGTCATTAAAAAATGCCATGAATCATAAAGGAAAAAAAACAACAACCAACCAACAAAAAAAAAAAAAAAAACAAAAACAAAAACAAAACCAAAAAAAAACCCAAACGAACAAACAAAAAAAAACAACCCACAAAACCCCCCACCCTTTGCAATTTAATTTTTAAAAAATTTGCATTGGGTTTTTCAATTTAGCAGCACTTTTTTGACATGGTAAGACATGTTTGAAAATGGCAAAATCCTCACAAACTACAAGGCACAAATGGAATTCAACACTTGGTCACATGTTCCTGTGTGGCTGTGGATCTTACTGGCAATGAGGGATCTCTGTGTGTTATGCTCTGAAGCTGGGAACAGATGAGATTGGGTGGGCTTATTTATGGGATGCAAAATAAACCCCTACAAGTTTTTGGTGAGAGATGCCTCCAGCTCAGGGTTTTCCAGAGCCCATGGTTTAACTTGTCACAGACACGGATTACTGCAATGCTGTTATCAGATGACTCAAAGGTTTGGCCAGCCTCTAAATAATTCTTGCTCCTGTTGGTTAAACCTTCTCCATCTGCTGCTGTTGGAGGAGACTGTAGCACACAGGAAAGCTTTGATTCAGGCAGGGTGCTCCTGGCCCTGCCCTGAGCACTGCATAAATTGAAGAAAGGGAGTGAAGAGCTGTGGTATGGACAAAAAGGGGAGCACTGCCAGGGATCCCAGGGAGGGCACAGATGGGGTAGTGGAGCTTCTGCTCTTCAGGGTTCATCCTGACAAGTTTCTGTCTTGAGCTGGTTCTGAGGTTTTTCAGTAACAGCTGAATTAAAAGAAAACACGCACACAAAAGCTGTCAGGGTGAACTGGAAGCAAGCTGAGCAGGAGCTTATCTGCAGTGTGATTAAAACAGTGTAGTTACCCCATCTGTCCTCATCTCCCTCTCCAGATGATTTCCCTAGCATTTGTTCTTCTTCCCTCAGACAACGAGCTCTCTGAAGGTGCTCCAGCCCTCTTTGCTCTGGATCAGCTGGGTAAGTCCATGCATGACACATTTTCCTCTGCCGGTTTTTTTTATGTTGAGTAATTAGGGGATGACAAACAACAGGGCAGCTGCTAAATGCTTTAAAATTTATCAGCACCAGTGCCTCCTTTCTGTGTTATTTTTGAATGCTGACCATCCGAGGAACGGAATAGTTTGACGCTAGATGTGTTTGACAGCTTTCTGCGTTAAATTGATGCAGGGCTTTTTCCCCTAGGAAAAAGCTGTTACCTTTCTGGTCAGAGCACTATAGGATATTTCTTTTTTCTTGGCTGGGAGTTTGAGGCTTAGCCAGTGGCTGGTACTGGAGCTCCTGTGACTTTCTGTCACCTTGCAAAATGATGAGGGATTTTTCTTCACCTGGGAGGCAGAAGTAGAGAAGTATAAAGCAAGAGAGAAGAGTAAAACACTTGGAGAGAAAACAACCTCAAATGAGCAAGGGAAGCTGAAGGTTTCCAAGGCTGAATCCATGAGGAAACCTCACCTGGCAGTGATCTCCCCTTAATCCCACGGCCTAAGTCAAAATAGGTGTGATTCTTGGGAGGCATTAGAGGTGTACTAGGTAAGGTGTGGTGAGGACTTGAGCTGCAGGATGGGAAGCTTCTGAAGGAGGGCTTCTGGCCACCCAGCACTGGAGATCTGATGGAAAGGGTAAAATCACAGAATCACAAAATGGCTAAGGCGGGAAGGGACCACTATGGGATCATCTGGTCCAACCTCCCAACTCGAGTGCCATCAATAGCACAGAGTTGCATCCAGACAGCTTCAAAATATCTCCAGTGAGGGAGATGCCTGAATCTCTTTGGGCAGTCTGTTCCAGTGCTTGGTCACCCACATAATAAAGAAGTTTTTCCTCATATTCAGGTGGAGCTTCCTGTGCATCAGTTTCTGCCTGTTGCAGCTTGTCCTATTGCTCGGTTCCACTGAGAAGAGTCTGGCTCTCTCCTCTTGACACCCTCTCTTCAGATACTCATAGCTGTTGATAAGGTTGACCTCTCAGTCATCTCTTCATGAGACAGAACAGGCCCTCAGCCAATCCTTGTAAGAGAGATGCTCCAGTCTCTTAATCCTCTTTGTAGTCCTCTGCTGTATCTGCACCAAGAGTTCCATGTCTCTCTTGTACTGAGGAGCCCAGAACGGAGCAGCTCCAAACTCGTCTTGAGAAGAGCATGCTGGAAAATGTGAAATAAGATGTGCTGGGAGATATGCCAGTCTCGGGACTAGGTACCCTGCCTTGCTCTTTGGCAGCACAGTGAGACTGCTCTGGCACACTGCAGTGTGCATCACCTCGACAGGACTGAGCACTCGCCCTTCCTCACAAGGAAAAGGCGCCCTCCTTTTCATTTTCAGGGCAAATAATTCTCCACACTTGGAGATACTCAAAAGCTCTCTAGACATGGATCTGGGAAATGGGCTGTAGGTGGCCCTGCTTGAGCAAGGATGGGACAAAATGACCTCCAAATGTCCCTGTTAAACTCAACCTTTCAGTGATTCTGAGACTACCCTGCCACTCTTGAAATCCACCTTGACCCCAGTAAAGATGATCCACATTCACCCACTGGGTACTCACCACATAAGGCCCTGATGGAAACTTGGGATAGGAGGGTAAAACTGCAGAGAGTGGTTTTTATCAAATATAACTATCTCCAACGTATATTTCTGCTGCTAGGAGACAGCAGAAAAAAATTCCAAGAAATACAAAAATGTTTAAAAACTGCATGGTGCCTCACTGGTTCTAGAATAGGTGGCACATGGAGTGGTTGTCCTCACTGCCAAGGGATACTTGATCACATTTTAAAGTAGTCTGTGTGAGCTCTCTCCATTTGGTGTCGGGATAGACACTGCTCTGACATGCATTCACCTAGAGGAGTGTGTTAACAGGGAATAGGAATAAAACCAAGAGCCTTCCTTTGGCTGCCTCATCCATTACCTGACTGTGGTTAAAACATGTCAAATAATGTTAAAATGCATTTTCTATGACAGAACTTAGACCAGCTCCTTTTATCCTCTTGGTTTTCCTTCTCTTATTCCTTGAACAGAGTCTTCGGTGGCATGTGCCCACTTCTCCTAACCTTGGCAAACCCTCTAGATTTTAGTTTTTAGTGACAAAGGAAAAGCTCCCTGTTCCAAATAACAAGTTGTGGTCTGCGCAAGGGTTTAGACATCCCTCAGTCTGGAAAAGATTATCCAAACCAGTGCTTTTATCACCTTACAATTCCACTCTTCTTTCCAAACATAGCACAGGACGTAATTACTACATCCAAGGTAGACAAGATAGACAAAGGATATGAGATAGCAGAACAAGTAATGGAAATAGGATTTTTCCTCTTGCCTTCCTCCCTGCCCGTGAGTTTTCAACTGGATCAGTCCCCTGACCTAAGTCAGCACAGCTGTCTTTGTGCAAATCATGGCTGGTTTGCAGTGCCAGATAAGACAGGCAATAAGACAAGGTTGGAGAGGTAGAGGACAAGACCATCCCAGTAGCACCTTGGATTTATGTTGTGAAGTGACTGTGTAACCAAAGAATACCAGGTCAGAAATACTCAACCCTGGTCAAACAACCACCTGAACAGCAATAGTTATTAATAGAGGAGTAGCAGACAAAGGAGTATTATAATAACAACACGCTTAGATAAAACACCCATATTGTAATAAAGCATCATCAGGATAAAAATTAGGGAAAGGCAGGTCTGAGCAGGACTTCAGGAAGACAGATACACCCCACTTCTGCCTGGAAGCAGGGGTAGTGGTTCCTGTTTACCCATCACCCTGTGTACAGGACCAACTCATCTTAGCAGCCTTCCCAAGCAACTCACCCCAGTGCTTTGCTGCCCTGGAGGGTTTCCTCAGTGTCTAATTAGAGTTCCATAATTTAAGACAAAGGCAGGCATAAGCAGGAAAAAGGCCTTCCATGGGTAAGACTGAGAGTTTCTTGCCCACTCTGCAGGGGCTGAAGGGGGCATCCAATGGAGGATCAGTGGAGTGTATCCCTTTTTTCCTGCTCATCATGTCTTCCTTGACCTCTGGTACTGTGTCCAGCTTTCTGTCAGGTTGTCACAGCTTGCTGGAAACTGCAAATATAAAAGGCTGTGCTTGGATTTTGTGTTATTTGTGGAAATGCTGATCGGGACCAGATTAATGAGAGATTCTTTGCATCATATCATACCATGAGTGACTAACCTGTAAGAAAAGTTTTCGACCAGTCATGACCAGTCATCTTTTCATATTTTGTTGTAGTCCAGGTGTTCCTATCTTGCATACAGTGACACCATAGGACCCAGTACCAGAAGTCACACTTGTGCGTCAACACATACAGCATCTGCATCTTCTTGTTCGTCTACCAGGTTTATCACCTCATTGCAGCAGCTCAGATGAGTCTGAGAGCTCTGTTCTTGCTGAATCTCTGCTGGATGTTACTCATACTCTCCTTTTCTACATGTTTGCAAATTTTTTTTTTATTCCAAAGGTTCCAATTATGGAATTAACAATGAATGGGAAATCCCTTCCTAGCTCTTCTTTCTCTTCTTGTCTTAAAGACTACTGCTCTGCTTTGCCATGTCCGAGCTTTGAAAACCTCTCTGCGGTCTGCTGCTGTGTAAGTCAGTATGGCTCACCTGTACCTTGTGCAGTAAGAACATTTCTGACATTCCCTGGAGAAGTACCCAGCAAGGGAGGCAAAAGTGACTGAGGGAGAGAACAGCTTCCACGAAAACAGGCTCTGAGTAAACTACACCTGAATTAGGTGGGTGAAAAAGAGATGCTTGAAGGAAGGTACAGTAGCAGTACAAAAATTATGAATAGCGTAGAAGTAAATAAGTACAAAAGAGACATGGACATAGTGGGCCTAGTCCAGCAAAGAGGCTCAAGGGTGATTCAGGGACATTCAGACATGTGGCATTTCTCCTGAGAGCAAAGGCTGAGACAGCTGGGTCTCATCAGCATATAGAAGGAATGGCCCTGGAACACTCATCAATGTGTATGAATACCTGTAGGAAGGTTGTCAAGAGGTTGTAATCAGACCCTTTCAGTACTGCCCAGTTTCAGGACAAGAGGCAACTGACAAAAACAGAAGAACAGGAGGTTCCCTCTGATTATCAGGAAACAGTTTTGGTTTTTTTCTGTGACAATGATCAAACACTGGCACATAACCTCAGGGAGGTTGTGGACTTTCCATCCTTGGAGTTATTCCAAAGCCATTTGGATATGGCCCTGGTAAACAGGCTCTAGGAGACCTTGCTTGAGCAGGGTGGTTAGACCAGATGACCTGCAGAGCCCCTTTCTGACCTCAACCCATATGAGATTCCATGAAAGAAGGAAAGGCTGAAAATGGCCCAAAGGAATTATGTCTTCACTCAGCACTCAATTCCATTGTGCATCTTGCTGCCACAGAATGTCCAGGGTGCCAAAAGTGAATACAAAACATCATGGGTCTATGAATGTCTCTCAAACTTGATGATGCAGCTAAAACTTCTGGCTCAGGAAGGGAAATGGGATCATGTACTAGAGGAAATAGAACTTGTAATGTTCTATATAATTTCTCTGCAGTCATCTTCCGGAGGACATACTAGAAGCTCTTAAACTTTGCAATAATCTAATGTGGTCCTTCTTGTCTTAGATCACCAGTGACTAACCAGAAGAAGAAAAAAAAACATCAAAAAAACAACAAACCACCCTTTCCTTTCTTCATGTCCTCTCCCACAGCTTTAGCTGCTGGATTTCAGCAGATATGAATCAGATGGTGACGGTTGTGTTCCTTTTGTTCTGTAAATGATTAAAACAGAACATTTCACACTTCCTTTGTGGCCCAGCAGAGAAATGCTACATTTTCACCCTTGGCAAATCCTGAGGTGGAATTTCTGACTATGGAGAAAGGAGAAAGTGAGATCAGGGAGACAAAAACTGTCCCAACAGAGGAACATATGCAGACTGCTTTTCTGTCTCTGCTGTGCTTGGCGTATCTTCTCCCCATTTTCCATTTCCTCATCCCTCTTCTCTTTTCCACCTCCTTCCCACCCCCCTGGCATTTTTTCTTCTTGCTACTTAAAGATGATTTAATTGAATATCAGAAAAAAAGGAAGCAGATTGAATAAAAAATGCAAGGCAAAAGCCCCCAGTGAAGAAAGCCTTGGTAAAGTAATGAGAATGTGATGAAATGGAAAAATAAAGAGGGAGTGGGGGGTATGAACCTCACCCTGCCTAAATCGAGATGAATATGTATGGGGGCTGCAATTTATCAGTGGAAACCCTTAGGACCCGTGCTTCACATTTCCCGACAGCCAGCCAGAGGAGGAATTAGCTGGCTGTGCTATTTATAAGTGCGCCTTGGGCATGGTCAGCTGCTGGAGGAGGTTCCCCACAGCAGCAGCTTGCAGGAAATACTGCTTTGGTGATACTGTCTGCCTGGGGAATAAACACGCCCAGAGACGAAATCCCATTGGATATAAAAGGGAAGGAAAGAAAAAGGTCTGGTGCCTGCCTTGCTTCTTCCCACTGCTTCATAACCATCCAGCTGGGTTTTTTTCTTTGTTGTCCTGACCTCATCCCATACTGGAGTGAATCCAGAGAGTGAGTGCTCTGCTTAGCTGTCTTCTGCCAGAAACCAAAGAGGTCAAGTTATTAGAGAAAAATGAAAGCTCTTCGGCAGAACTGGAAAAACAGATGTGCAGAGATATTTCTTCTGCCTCCAAAAACAATGCTGCCTATGAAATATGTATCAGAGGCGGTCTGATAAATGTGCACAGTTGTCATGGTAGAAATCTAAACAGTGGCTAATTATTTAGTGGGATAGGTTTCTTTGGGGCTCTAGGTTTACTGGAGCTGAATTTACTGGCTGCCAGGTTACAAGATTACTTAGAAATCTACTGCAGATGTGATTTAGAAAGTGGTGTTCCAATGCTGCAAGAGGATCTGCCTCTGCCCAGTAACTAGAAGTCTCTGCAGGGCAGGTAAAGCCTGTGACTGTCAAGAAGAGAGAGGGTATTCTCCACCTGAGGTATGTTAAGGACATCTTTTACATCAAAGGCTTTGTGGCTTTTATTTACTAAACTTGCCTGGGTGGAAGTTTCTATGCAGTGTATTCTGATTTCTTGATTAAGCTCTTGCTGTGGTCTCCACATTGCAGAGCAGCTATTTGTGCCACTCCCAGAGGTGGAGTTAACGGGGCTGGAACCCTCTGTCTGCCCATCAGCCACTGTTAAAAGCAGCAGCAACAGCAAGAAGTGGAATTGTGTGCAGGCATTTGGGGTTGCCACAGTGTCAGGCAGAATGGGACAATTATTTTTTTGCTTGCAGCATTTGGAATCTGTGGGATTACATGCATGGTTGGCTGCAAATATAACAAGCATCAATACCCGGGTGCGCTCGTGGTTTGGGATGGCTACATCCCTGCTGCAGGGCCTCAGGGGTCCAGCCCCACGTCTGTCAGTAGCAATTGCTCAGGGCTCCCCAGCCAGCAGGTGCTTGGGATGGTACAGGGGTGCTGAGTCATGCAGGGGGTTGCTAAGGACCAAGCCAGGGTGACACCTGGAAATGCTTCTCCTTTCCCATGTAGCTCACCAAAATGATTGGGATATCCATGAGAGGTGTTTGTTTTCCTTAGCAGGGTATAAGAGACATGGGATGTGTGGATAATGTGACTTTCCTGAATCCATGGCTACTAGGGAGAAGCAGGAGGGAGGCAGTGAAAAGAAATGGCACTGTCATATGCTGAAAAGAGACATATCACTGTCATATCATATCTGCTGACCTTACAACTGGAATTCTGGTGGCACTTGGTCCTGGTTGAGCAGGTTAGAACCAAAAGGGTTGAAAAATTGACTTATTTCCTTCCCCAAAATCCTTAGAAGAATGACATCCAAACAAACAAACAAACAAAGACACAAAGAAATATTAAAATATTGGAGCTATTCCCAAATTGAGGGAACAATACATTTAAATAAAATATACAAATACACAAATTACTAAGCACATATAAAGTTTATTAAAATATTGGAGCTGCAAAGGGGAGAAGCTTGAGTGGCAGTTGCCTTGCCCTCCTGGGCTGAGACAGCTCCCCAGAGGTTATCAGATGTATCAAACCACAAGGGGTTAGAGAACTCCCTCCAAAATCTGCCATCCTTTGTGAATACTTACCAGTTTATCAAATCAAAATGGAACTGAACAGGAAAAAAGATTTTGAAAATAATGTGGAAACACACACCAGAAATTTAATAACATGAGAGAAAATTCAAACAATACTTTTATTTCAGCATTAAAAAAAGAGAGTCTTATCCTTGGGAACATAACAGCATGGTTCACAATCTCCTTGCAATTCTACTGAAAGACAAGATGGCAGATAATATTTCTTCTTGATATATTTATTCTTCTAGCACCAAAATCACCACTGATCACCATGCAGCAGTAGGTGGAAGAGGAACACAAACCCTGGGACCAGAATGAGAAACAAAATAAGCTCTTGAACAGGTTGGATCTGCTTAATCAAGGGCAGTACACTCAGATTGCCTCCAGGCCCCCATGACACAGAAGCAGAATAACCAAAATAACATGTCCCATTTTGTGCAACCAAATGATAAAGTTGGAACACGACAAAAAGTAGCATTTGAACTACCACTTTGAACTGGGCTCAGTGCCCTCATCCCATTTCATCTGCCATGGTGAACAGGCACATAAAAAACAAGGGCAAAATTTCACCTTAATTTTACAGCTGAGCTGGTTCATGGTTCACCTGTGCTTACAAGCAAAGCTAACCTCTTTATGGGAGGTAGGGAAATCTGAAAAATCCATGACAAATTCCTCTTGGGCCTGAGGTGTCTAATTCTATTGTCAGGTTGCCCATGACTTTGCAGAGGATTTAGGCACTCAGAAACATGAATCTGGGCTTAATCATCTCCCAGATACTCAGGGCATCTGCAGATGACAAAGGAGCTGAACATCTATCTCTAATCCAAGTCCGGTACCCTAAGTACTGGACTATAGTTTTTCTCCTGAAGAAGTCAAGGATTGACCCCTTGCCCCCCACCTCAAAAAGCAGCATATTTGCAATTCGCTGCTCCCCTGTTTGAGCATAACCCCAGCCTGTATTAGGCAACTTCAGGGAGACAGGTAAAGGATGCTTCCACTTCAAAACTTCAGAGAGACATTGTGTGTGACTGGCACCTCGCCTTGCACACAGGTATGGATAGAAGGACACCTCTGAGGATGCTCAACTCACATTGCAAGCATAATTCTGCGTCAATTTCTGTCATGGGAGATGCACAGATGCAGGAACTAAGGAACCTGATTTCACCAGTGGATATTTTCTCTTCTTTGCCCGTTCCCATATCCTATAGCTTCCCTATATCTTGCATCTGAGCAAAACCCAAACTTTGGGCAAAGCTGGGTTTTGTGATGCAAAAAGTAATGCCTCAGACTGCTGGGAACCATAGCACTCCTCCAGTGCCTGGAGCTGCTGGGAATCCTCTCTGCATCAATCCAGTCCTGTGGCCATAGCACTGGGTGAGCTCCTGTCTTACTGTGCCCCTTTATGAGGCTGTGGTGACAGGGAGCGGTTTCTTCTTCAGCTTGTTGCTGCTTTTCTTCCTACCTACCTTTGTCCATTTGGCACAGTATTGAGGAGGGAGAAGCCACCATCAGTCCCCGGGAGTAAGAAGTACAAATACAATAGACAACCCTGGCATCATTGGGCAGCTTGCTGGACTGGGAGAGGTTGAAGCATTGAGATGGGGAAACCCAAGTAGTGTCCTGGCAGTGCCACTCGTCCCAAATACGCCTACCCTGTGGGCCAGTGCTGGGAATATGTGCATTGGGGCTGCCCAACCCAGCATGTGCCCACATGGCTGCATGTGGGATGGGAATGAAGAGCTGTGCAAATACAGAGGAGCTCTTCTGTACAGCCACGTCCCCTGTATCAAACCCCTGGCATCAGGGCTGGAGTGGTCTGGGGAGATGGACCAGAGGGTCACTCCAGCCCTAATGAGTACCCATCCCGTGGAGCTGGTGTGCCAAACCACAGAGACGTGTGATAAGAGTAGGTAGACAGCAGGGGAAGGGGCTGCAGTCAGGTATGGGGCTCTGAGTTTAGGAAAGGGGAGCTGAGTTTAGGAACGAAATTATATCCCCCAAACAGCCATCGGCTCCTCCATGCACATATCGAAGCTAGAGCTCTGGGAGATGAGGAGGATGCCCAGGGTTAATTCACAGGTTTGGGACTCGGCGTAACCCCCACCAACTGTCCCGCCAGGGACCAGAGGGACTGCGCCCGTACCCGGGTCGGGATTTAGATCCCGAGCATCCCCAGACATGAGGCGGGGCAGCCGTGCAGCCACACATGCTCACTCCGGGAGTACCCCGGCGTCTTCAGTGGCTCCGCGCGGGGTGGCGAGCCTCCAAACCGGGGTGCGACGCTCCTCCGACCGCACCTCCTCCGCATTCCCGGCAGGAGGGGCGAGAGGCCGCCCCGCGCCGGGAGGTGCT
>VWZN01021666.1:209187-307121 GCA_013396955.1 Regulus satrapa | reverse complement strand
GCTGTCAGGCGGAGCGGCCCCGGAACACCCAACCGGGATCCCGTCCCGTGGGTGCGTGAGGTGGCAGCGCCGGCCGCAGGGGACGTGCAGGAGGGGCCTCCCGCGCCGGGGGAGCGCTTTCTCACGTTGTTGTTGCTGGAGGATGATGAGAGGGGAACTTTCTTATATTTAACCTTCCTACCCGTGGAGGGAGCAAAGATAAACTCCGGTTTAAAAACAAAAAAAACCAAAAAAAAACCCAAACCAACAAACCAACCCCACGATGTGAATTTAACCCGAATCCTCCTATCCTCCTGCCAGGTTTTGTGATTCATAGCTTTAAGTACAGGAAGGTCGCTGCTTGGGCTTTTTCCTCTTTCGGTGGAAAGAACTTTTTTTTTTTTTTTTCCCTCTTTCCTGGTGCTGTGTGATCATCTCAGGAGCTGTGGGCAGCTGCTGCCAGAGATGAGGATCTGGTGGCTGAGGGAGGGTCTACAAGGCCCTTCTTGTGCATCCACAGAGTTCAGGTTATGTCTTTTTATGCATAGGAATAAGCCTAAAAGCTTCCTGAGAGAAGGGTGGCAGTGAACATGAATTGTATGAATTTTCCTGAGCACAGCTAGCTGGCAGCACCATTCCTGCTAACAGGTGTGCATGTATATAGTTATATATAGATATTAAGTATATGTATAAATATATGTAGATATGTTGGTGTATTTTTATATACTTACATATATATAGACCTATATGGCTGTATATATTATATATAAATAATATATAGACCATGTGTGTATATGTATATATATATACACACACACATATATATATGCATCTATATATATATATGTGTGTGTGTGTGCATGTATAGGTAGCCATTTCTGACAGCCAGGAAAACTTTTCCAAGGGTTATTTAAATGCCTTATCAAGAAATGTCCAAGTGGTGAGGGCAGGGAATACTGGGTGTGCAAGAGCCCGTAGTAAAACCTTCTCTGGGGCTGTGTGGGGTGCGTGGTATGGCCCTGCATGGAGGGTCTGTGTCCTGCCCAGCCTTCCTCATCCCTAGCCATGACTGGAGCGGTGGTGTGAGGGCATGAATTTGGAGAGACTGGTTTTAGGTAGATAGTCAGGGGAGGTAGGTGCCCCCCAGGGGGCTGGGCCTCCCGGTCTCCCCAGGCTGTGTGGGGCCAGTGGCCCCCCCCCCCCAATCCACCTGCATGTCCATCCTCTTCTGTCCTGATGTCCATTGCTCCCCTTTTCTCTCTGTCAGCATTTGGCAGGGAAAACTTTCCTTTCCCTCTTCTTTTGGATAGCACTCAGCTGCTGGAGGAGGGCAGCTTCAATCCAAAGGGGCATGTGTGGCCTCTCCTAAGTCCAAATATCTGCAGGATTGGTGGCAGGCGTGAGGGTAGTTTCCAAGTCCTGGCCTCCCATGGTGATCTGGACCAAACCCTCTGCACACTGGTCCCTGGATGGAGGGATGGATACAGCTCTGGTGCTCCTTGCAAGAGCTCCTCTGTGAGGAAACATTAGCACAGAGCCGAAGGCTTTGCATTTCTCCAGCAAAGACACACCTAAGGGGGCTGGTAGGGATCCCAGCAGCAGACTGGAGGGTAAGGCACAACCAGACTCTTTGCCCACAAGGATTATGCGGAGATGTTACTGTTGGCCACTGCCGCTTTCTTTAAGGAAATAGAGCCTGAGTCCACAGTGCCTTTTTTTCTCACTGGTAGGCATGTAACTCGCTTTAAAGGCCACATCTGGTATAAATGTTATTTGGTGCTAAGGCAGGACTGTGTGCCCTGTGCAGCCTTTTTGTCCTGGAAACCATTAGGAGGACGGCTACATACTTGGATTTTCACACACAGACTATCTGCTAATGTAATAGTCCCGGTGGAAAGTTTAGTGCTCGGGAATATTTTGCGGATTTGAGAAAAATCCCAGGAGAATTTTTGGTTTCATACAGCAATTGCTTTTTGGCAGCTTTGGGATAGATGTAATCTGGTCCCCATTTGTGTCCTGAATTTTTAAATGGAATGGCCTGCCTTCCACTCCGGGCAGGAGTAGAAATAGATGGAAGTAGAAAATTATAGTAACAAGAATAACATCACCTCTAAACAAAACAAATTATTAGGGCAACTTTTTTTGTTTTAATGTTGCATTTAGGAAATGTGTATGTCCATTTTTGGTCATTTTAGTGACTTTTTGAGTAGGTGAGATGCTGCTGTGGGTGTAAATTTCAAGTAAATCTGTCGAAGCTGATGAAACTGCTCCAGGTTTGGATTGGTGCGTGTGAGAGCAGTGTTTGGCCACACAGTAAGGTGTATCCCATTAGTGGCAGGAAGTCCTGCAGTATTTGCTGGCTTTCAGTGTCCAGGTCAGATGTGTCCCACAATGGTGTGTGGCTGTGGTATTCCTGATGCATGTGACTGTCCCACATTTTGAAGTTGTAGCATGTCTTTTTTGTGCAAACCAGGCAATGACAGCCAGCGCATGTCAAGGCAGCACCAGCTGAAGAGAGGGGTGGTCTGCAGGGGTCTGCCACATCTCAAGGACACCTAGTTAAATAGTTGAGCACTTGGGATTATCTGCTCTGACCATGTTGGCTAACACAAATGTAAATATGCATTAGACAACAGTAACTCCAGTGATCAAATCTCAGGCTGGAAAATAATGGCATTGTTAATTTAATTTAATAAATGATTTAAAATGCTCTTAGTGAAATTCCTCCCTGTGATGTCTACCTGGAACGGACAGAGGGTCCCTGCTAGTGACATGTCCCATCCCCTGGGATGTGTTCCTGTGCTTGTGACCAGCGCCGTTTTGAGGCTGGTTTTGATATAATGCCTCCACACTGGTGGCTGTTGCTGTGATTTTCCCTATTCTAAATCTGAGCTGAGCCATCTGAGAGCAAGAACTACAAACAATTATCTTGTTAGCACTTCTTCATATAACACCTTTATTAAATTTCTGCATTTTAAAAGTGGCTGAACATAAATTGCATGTAATGATTTAATAATGGAAGGATCATAATTGTAATATATATTCTGGTGGGAAGAAGGTTTAATTTGTTTTTGTTGTAAGTTATGATACTTAAGAATTGTGCAAAGACTCTGTTTAATATAGGGTTATCACAAGCAGCTCTTCACACAGATCAAGTGAAGAACTGTGGATCCTTAGGATGGTTTGTTGCTTGTGTTAAAAAAATGGAAAAAAACTGTAGAAATCCATATAATAGAGTTCAATGCTTGCCTTTTCAGTAAGAGAGTACTGTACAGCCTTTGTACTATTTTTGTTCTGTCCTTATCCCAGGCTCCTTTGTATGCTGTAAGTTTGTGGGAATGACTCAGGGAGAAAGCTATTTAACCTAAAGGACACCACTGGCAAAAAAACCCCAGATGGATAAAGAGCAATGTCCATGACTCTGAGTGGGAACCAAGAGGAGTATTTGTGTGTCTGAAAAAGAGAGATCCAAAAATGGGGTTTAAAAAAAAAATACTTCTTCAAGATGCTATTCAGTTCAAGAATGGAATTTTATAACATAGTTACTTGAAGTAACCCACAGACCTAGGTCCTATTTCACTTCTGGTTAATTAATGGAACTGCTTAGATATCCAAGTGACACGGATCATGCCAGTGCTTTTCTGTAATGTGATCGTTTTTAAAGGCAGTAAGTACAGCAAAATTTATCATGCCTTAAACTCCTGCTCTGCAAGTGTCTTGTCTGTATGTTGTAGCTGACTGATGATTTTGCTTTTTCCCCCAGTAGAAGATTTCCTTCCCTATGAGTTTATATGATGAATTTTTATCCTGGAATTTTTTTTAATTGCTTGGATATCAGAATTTATAGTGTAGTGAAAATGTCTGCAGACAGTTGCTGGGCTGACAAGTGGTGTGACTGTAGCAGAAGTGGTGTCTCACTTGCAAGCTCCATATCAGCCTTTGTATTTCACTTTTTTACTGGGAGTTTCTTCCCCTACTTTCAGCTCTGAATAATACTTAACCTTTCATCTCAGAGCAGCAATTCTGACATGAGTTGTCATTGTGCCACTCGCGCTTTGATCAAAGCAGGAGTTTCAATTACTGATTCAATTCTTCCAATAAATTTAGGCTGGCTGTATTTGTAGACTCAGTGTTATAGCTGCGGAGGCAGATGTGTAGCTTATAATATAGAGAGACGATGCACATATTTTTGCAAAGCCTAGCACAGCTACCTAAGGAATATGCATCTCTTCTCCATCGGGTTAATGCACAGGTAACTGTTTGGCACCTGTAGGTCTGATGAGAATGCTCTGCCTGTATCCTTCCTGCCTCTCCTCTGGGGTGAGTCTGGGTTGGGGGGTAAAACCAGCATGTTATTCTAGCATTATAAAGCCTGTTACCATCTGAGATGAAAGAGTGGTGATGGGCACTGTTTGCCTCTGCATGCCAGCACACCTGATTTCCTTTGGGAAGGCGGAGAAGTGTGGGCATCTGAGGGGATCTCCCGGGGAGGCAGGCTTGGCTCCACTCTTTCCTGTATCCATCTGATCTCATGCCAGGTTTGGGAGCTGCTTTTCAAAGCACATTTGCTTTTCTTCTCTCATAGGTTTTTTTCTCCCCTGCTTTGGTTTTTGCTGAAGGGAAGCATATATGAAAATAAGCATGTGAGGCTGAAGTTTCGTGGAGAATGTTCATCCTTGTAGGCAGTTAAATTTGGATGTGTTAGCACAATTCTTTGGGAGACTCAGGGTTTAGCTGCATCTGTTACCTATTCCCATTAGTCTTGCTTGTGCTTTCTTGGACAATGCACTTTCTGGAGAGTGAAATGACAGTACCAAGGATGGGTGACTCCAGGAAGAAGGACTCTTCTTGAGCAAGGGAATAGCACAACGTGGAGCCTGGAGCTGATACTGGGAAGAGGATTTCTTTCCCCAGAGTGGTGAGTTGCAGAGGTGTAGCTTGGTCTGATAATCCTGCCAGGCACAGGGGTGCAGCTTCTCTTGCTTTCATGTGGGAAATGAGAGATGCTGCTCACTCACATCTGGTGTGCATTATGTGTGTTGGATTTTTGTCCAGCAAGATACTGCTCTGCTGTGAAAATAATACTGGTGATGCTTGTTCAGTCCTCACAGGGCTCAGGAGCCCTGGCAGCAGATGTGAGGTTCACAAGCATAATTATGGGGTGTGAGAATGAGTTAGCCACCCCAGAAATGACCTAGAAAATTTGTGCATTGACTGGGGAGCTGCTGATGAAAAAGAATCACCAGTGGCTGCCTGAGCCCCTGCACTTCATTGGAGCTGTGACTGCAAAAGAATCTCAGCGCTGCTGGAGGTACCAAAAGCATCCCTTGTGACATTGTTAGGAGTCCAGCTTTTATACCTAAACCAAGTAGTGAGACACATGAGGTTTGTTTTTTCTGTGCCAAGGGAAACTCAAATATTCCTCCCAGCTTTGGGAGAGTGGTATGGCTGTGTGGCTAGGATATGGAAATCCCTGCTCTCAAGACTGGACCAATGCTTCAGAGAAAAAATAGGGTTCATGGGCCAGGGTGCACATGGAGAGATGTCCAGCCTTGACAGAGGGTCCCTGTGACCCACTGCAGGGACTGATTGGTCCACCCTGGGCAATTCATAGTGCAGCCCCCATGACTTGGGAGTGCTTTACTGTCCTTTTGTTATTTCCCTTAAATAATTTTCTTGCTTTTTTGGCCTGAGATTTTTATGTAGCAACAGGGCAGAGAAAATATTTTAAATTTGGAATAAGGTATTTATACTCCTTTTTGTCATGGCTGTGATACAGAAGAATAGATGTGGGCTTGGAAATGATGTATTTTTTTTTCTGTCATTTTTGGACTTCCCTTACATACTGTGGCAGGTTTATAGGAAAGTGTAAAGCCACCTTTGATTGCTTATGATGAAATTTGAAATACCATAGTCTCTTTTGAACCACTCAGTCAATAGGGTACAGATTGAAAGTGGAATATTTGTAGGTAAACTCTGTGGTTTTGTTTGGCTGGATGGCTTTTGGGTAGTAGAGGAGGAGTCATACATGCCAGCAGCATGGGCTGTGCTGTGGGCTTCCACATTATGTTACCCAGGTGAGCAGTGGGGTGTGATGCAGAAACTCATTACTTGTGTTCTGCCTTGAGGTGTTGCCTCTAAATAGCAGCAAGCTGCGTTTTCACAGCTGGTATCTTTTGGTGTTTTATTGAAGGCAAGAGTAGTAGTACAGTTTGACTGTAGAGAAAATCATCTCCTCTGCCTGTTTTTGTAGCTGTTTCTTGGGGGTGCTGTTACTGCTTTAAAAACATGGCTTTTTTCTCATGTCACAGCAATGAGCTTCCTATGTGGTTTGCTTTAGATCCTTTTCAAAACCATACTGAAGCCACATCAGAAACAGGAAATATTTAAGTGTTGCTCCACTGTCTCTGGGTCCTGGCTGACTGTCTGGTGTTAATCTTAGAAACTGATTCATTTAAATAGTTCTGAATCTTCAAATGAATTGCATTGCTGTGTAGTAACTTCCAAGATAATATGTCTGCTTCTGTACAGTGGAATGTATGCTTATCTAAAAGAAAAGGAAAACAAATGAATTTGTGTCAGGCAGTCACTTAGATGTAGGAGAGTCAGTAGAGATAAAGAAATGAAGGCCTGGAGCAGCTACCCAATTTAGCAAGGACTGAACAGGGTTAGAAGTATGGTCTGGTCTTACAGAGCTGGCTGTTATAGTCACTAGATACATGGTAATTGAAAGCATGATGTTTATGGACTAGGTTGCATTCTGGCATTCTGGGGCTGAGGGAACTGGGCTGGCTTTGGGAGGGGCAAAGGAGAGGACACAGTGCAGCTGGCAGCTGCCTGCAGGCACCTACCGACACTATGAAGTCTGTTCTTGGCAGTGGCTGTCACAAAACATGGGGCAGCAACTGCAGCAGCTGTGTTTTGTGGCTTGTTTGGGCTAGATATGAGTAAAAATACGTGCCTCTGGTGGGGTGATGATCTTCATCCTAGGTTGCCCTCAACTGGCTCCTGGGCACCACTGCTCTGGCAGCAGGAATCAGTTACAGGGATGAAAATTGCTCTTCTGAACATTGTAGAGGATTGAGGATGTCTGGGGAAGGAACAAGTGCCTGACCATTGGTTGGGTGCCCTGTGCCATGTCAGAGCTGGATGTAATAAAGCCTTTCCATTTACAGAGGAGAGCTGGGATTTGGAAGGCTCCAGTGACATCAAGGGGAGAAAGAAATAAGGCTTGTGTCTTGCTCCAAATGGCTTGTGAGGTTCCACTAAGCTTTCAAGTGGTGCCCGTAATCTGGATTGTGGCTGTGTGCCAAGACTGATCTCTTGGCAACAGTTTTCTGTACTACACAGAAAGTGGTTTTCTGGGTCAGTTACAGCTGACATTTTATTAAAATCTGTGAATGAACAAAATATTGTTCCATCATTTTTAACATCATAAAGCGTCATGACATAATTTTATGATGATAAAACATCAGCATGAGTACAGCACAGTCCAGTAGTTTCTGCCTGGATTGGGGCTACTTGATTTTGACTCTTGATAGAGCAGAGATCAGAATCTGAGCAGTTCAGCAGATGCTCGTATTTATCAGTCCTGATTTTACTAGGATATTGCTCTGTCACAACAACTGAGGACAAGTGGTTAGGTGAGAATTTCTGGAAAATACCATGTCTTTCTTCTCCATCTTGTAAAATTTGAAACCATAACCCAAGGGTAGCTATGGACTCAAAATGCAGAAGGCAAGGGTACAGTTTTACTAGTAGTTTATTTCTTTTGAATTTTCTTTGATGAGTGGTGGGGTCAGGCCACTATCTGCTAGCTGCCCAGGTTGCCTGTAATGCTTGAAGGTGCCTATCCTCTTCCTTGGATATGCTTTTCTTTGCTTCTCCCCAATCTACTTTTTATTCCTAAAACAAGCTTGGGTTTGAAATGCACTGGTTACATATAGGATTCCAAATTCCACGGTAGGAGTGTGTGTGTGGAGGAGCAATGAAGGGCATCTCAATTCTGTTCTCTACCAGAATAGGCCAATAATTTTAGAAATTAGTATACTTGAGATTTTTCTTGGGTCTGTGTCTGCATCTGCACAATTTACAGACCAGTCTGCTATGCTTGTTTTCACAAACATGTGGCTTAGATCTACTCAAGCAAGCAATCTTTCCCTCTTTCTCTCTAAATATAGATAACTGCCATACACATTCATGCATAATATGAATGGTAAAATGATGAATTCATTAACATTTTGCAGAAATGCCTATTTCCTCTCCTCTTGGCACAGAAGAAAATAGTATCTTCATGCCTGTAGAAATGACAGGCTGGATCCTACCTCCTTATTATCCCCTGCTGCCTTGCTCCATGCAGTCGCGTGGGGTTTGCAATGCCCTCTTTGCTATGCAAAGAGCAGGCAGGTAGCTGAGCACAAACCAAGCAGTCAGGATTAATAAATCCAGGTCATTAGTGGATTACTTTTTCCTGCAGAGTGGGGTGCTATGGATCCCTAATGCCTGTGGGGCCTCCTGCCCCACAGGGATGGCTGGGTGCATCACCGGCACCACTTTGAGCACTCTGCCTCCTGCTGAGGCAAGTCGTTGGCAGTGGCTGCTGCTAGAGATTGATGAGCATTCTCTTAGCCTAAAACCCGGTTAGTAAAACCAGTGGGGTGAGTGGAGAGTGAACCTGCTGTGTGCCTGTTGTGCCAGGGTACTTGCAGCCAGGAGATACTTATTTCCAAGGTTTGAACCTCAAAGAGCCTCTCTTTACAAAAATGAGTAAATTCTCAGAAAAATGAGAAAGTAAAAAAATCATAAAATCATAGAACAGATGAGGTTGGAAGAGATCTCACAGATCGTCTAGTCTAACCTTTTGAGGGAAGGAGACAATTGAGATGAGATTATCTAGGACAGCGTCTAATTGCATACTGAAAACCTGCAGTGATGAGGAGTCTGTCATATCCCTGGGGAGGTTGTTCAGTGAGTGATTGTTTTCACTGTAAAAAGTTTCATCCTAATGTCAAGATAAAAGCATCTCTTAGTGCAACTGGTGCTTGCTGCCCCTTTTCACTGTAGCTCCTTGTGAAGAGACAGCCTCTTTCTGTCTGCTCTGTAGCCTCCCTTTAAATGCTGCAAGACTGTAATGAGAGCTCCCTCACAACCTTCTCTTCTCTAGGGAGAAAGGACCGAACTCCTTCAGCCTTTCCTCATAAAAAGCTTTTAGCTGATGGTAATGGGCCCACTGATGATTTTTGCAGCCTCCTTTGGATCCTGTAGTCTGTATCTTTCTTGAATTCTAGGATTATGCCAATGTCATTTGTGGCTTGAAATATACGGTCAAGCCAATGTCATTCCTGTTTTAACACTGCTGTGATGCATTTTGTACCATCTTGTCAAAACAAGCACCCCTGAGAACAGATTTAGGATGAGCCTTGTTGTTTGCCAAGCTGCCAAGTTACAAGCAGAAAAGGCCTTAACGCTATGTTGTGCTGCTCAGCAGAGACTAAAACATCCCTGTGTTATCAATAATGTTTCCAGCACAAATCCAAAACATAGCTCCACACTAGCTACTGAGTAGAAAATTAACTCTGTCCTAGCCAAAACCAGCACAGTCCAGCCATCAGTGTCTGTGCAATGCTGGGGCTAGGGGATGCAGCTCCTGTGCAGTTGATCTGCAACACAAATTCCCATGGCCCTCAAGCTACATCCGCTCCTTAGCATATTAAGAACGTCTGGACAAAGTGATTTATAAACTCTCTCCCTTGATAGCACTGGTTTTATTTTATGTCTCAGAAATTTTCTGAATTGCTGAACTATTACTCATGAGCAGATTTTGTGATAAGGCCTTTCCCAGACTGTAGCCCTATTTGTGTGGCTGTGTTCTCACCTCTCCTTCTTTTTGCCCATTCCCTTGCTAGGTTTTATGTTGTCTCTTTTGGTTTCATGTCCTTAATTTGTGAGCTTGTACTTGTCACTGTTAGCTCTTACAAACCTTTTATTGTACCTGGACTGAGGACCTTGTAGGCCAGGCTGGGTCAATGCATGAAACAGCACTGGTGACTTGGTGTTTTGCCTCTTGTTCCTCAGAGCTAATGGGTTATTTGGGAAGTGCGGACTGAAGAGATGGTTTGCTCACTGGCCTCAGAAGGGCTTCTCAGCACCTAGCCATGCTCAAGAAATTTTTTTTGACTGCTATCATAATTCACAGCTTCATATTTTGTCATTCATGCGGTTTCTTTACTGGCACTCTTTTCTTCTTTCTTACAGGCTCCACATCTGGTTGTTACAAGCCTACCAGCCCAGTCCAGGTGCTGGAAGACGCTGGCTTTCTTTACCAGGATCACCAGTTGTTTGCTGGCAAGCATGAAGTGTCCCCACTAACGACTGAAGTGATCAGTGCCAAAGAAAAAGCTGGTAAGTGCATGGCCACTCTTTTGTATGAACCTACTGCGTTTACTTCCAGGTTTTTCCCAAAGTATAAGTTGAGCAATATTTAGAGTAATATTTAGTAATCAAGTAATACTTAGAGAGTTGAAGGCCAGCTTCTCATTTTTTGTAGAGTCAAAGTCACCTTTGACTTGTGTATTCTGACCCACCATCACTTGTCACCTGTGAAAGGTGCATCATTTCCACTTGTCCTTCAGGACACGGTTGCTTTTCATTGCACAGCTGGACCAATTTCCACAGCTCTTTTGCTGTTGGAGCAAGACCATAGGCACTGTGGAAAGTTCACTGTGGTCAATCCTTCTGGACTTCAATAATAGCCAATTTAAAGTCCACCTCCCAGATATAAAGATGATAACCCGACTAGCAGCGAAGTGGAAATCCTGAGGTATTGTAAAGAACTGCTTTGACTGTGTGATGTCGGCTTTATCCCCTTTCCTCAGACTTTTGTCAGGCATTGTCTAACAACCTAGACTGTAAGCTTTCTGGTGTCTTAGGGGAGACATTATTGTTTGTCTGCAAATTGTTCAATGTGATGAGGCTTCTGTGTGCTGCTGTGATAACGTGAACAAAGCAGCAAGAGTTTGCAGTAACTGCAGGGACATATAAAGCAGCTGGATACTTGGCTGTTGAGCAGACAGGTAGATGGGGATAGGATTGTGTGTCTGTGCATCTTGCTGGTTCAAACACCATCCTGAGGAGGTGAAAAACCCCTCTGAGAGCTGGTGGCCAGGCCACAACCTCAGGGGGTGAGGCTGGCAGGCAGATAGCATTCATTCAGGGAAAGCAGGAGAGGGGTGTCTCTTAGGGCAGCTGTGGAGTGAAACAGCCTGTGAACCTGCTCTGCCTCTTGAGCCCCACAATCATCTTTAAGGCTTTGCCACAAAAATGTTAGCCTTTTAAGAGACAAAGGCACTTTTTTCCCTCTGGCATGCAGGTTGTATATAAGTTATCCCACAGCATGTCCAGTAACTGATGAAACCTCAGGGAAATGATCAGACCTCAAGAGAAAGTTTGCTTTTAAACTGCTTTCAAATGATAAAAAGCAATTGTAAGTCCTGACAAACTCCTCTGAGAATTGGGAATGGCAGGAGAGAGAAAGTTGCTGAGGGTGACTTTAAGAAACTGGACAGCAAAAAGCACCTCCTTCTTGCCTAGGGACACTGGAAGACTTCTCTCTCTTTTGTCTGCACTGGAGTCTTTCAGGAATATTCCTCTGAGCTCAGACTGTGTTCTGATAGACATCTTACAGCACTTTTGGGGTGGAAGGAAGGCTCCAGGAGGGGAGGGATTCCAAAGGTCTCGGCCGTGGTTAAATCATAGGATATGCTGAGTTGAAAGGGACCCATTGGGATCATCAAGTCCAACTCTTGTTCCTACGCAGGACACCCCAAGAATCACACCATGTGCCTGAGAGCTTCGTCCAGATGTTTCTAGATGCTTAGCTCCAGGCAAACTCCACTGCATATATAGTACAAAGATGGTGCCAATTGACTCTGAGTGACTTCAGTAGCCTGTGTTAGGGTTGTGTAGCTAATCTAGCTGTGCTTTTTAAAAAAATGGTGGCATTATATCTATGACCATAATGCCTTCCTTATGTTGACCCAGGAAAATTACAGAAGTTAGTATTGACTCCCTTTAGAAATAATGTTTTCAGCCAGAAGGGAAACTGCAGTTTTGGAGCAAGGTGCTAGAGCACAGATTATTCTCAGACCTTTAGGACCATTTCATTTTAAGTTCCATTTCATAGTTCTTCTCTGACACATTTTATACGTTATTTTGTCATGGCACACAGTACACTTACACCCTTGGCCATCAAAAGTACAGCGGTTGGTATTGCCATGCAGGCTGCCTCTGTAAGTTGTACAAGCATCTCCAGGGAAGGGTCAAACATTGGAACAGGCTTCCTAGGGAGGCAGTCAATGCCCCAAGCCTGTCAGTATTTAAAGAGGCATTTGGACATGGCCCTTAATAAAATGCTTTAACTTTTTGTGAGCTTTGAATTGGTCAGGCACTGAGATGAGATAACCATTGTAGGACCCTACCCTACCCTACCCTACCCTACCCTACCCTACCCTACCCTACCCTACCCTACCCTAGCCTACCCTACCGAAAAAATACCAAATTTCCCTGGGATATGGAATGTCCTTTGTTGACTTAAAAGGAGGTTGAGAGCTGTGGGTATGTGACACATGGAATATTATAGAGGGGAAGGCCAGAGAGGGGACTGGAATGTGTTCCTAGGGGTCACTGCCAAACAGAATTAGGGTTTAGGGGTGGAGGATGAGCAGGGAACAGTGTTCTGCCTTCTTTGTTGGCTTCCAGCCATGTCCCCTGTGCTGCCAGGGGAATCCTGGCAGGACACTACCCATGGGTGCCTCCTGGGCACGGGGTCTCTGTTGTGAGGTGGAGGAAGGGAAGAAACACTAGGGGGATATAGACGTCCTGGACAGCAGAGCTAATGGCCACCTCTCTCTCCCTGCCCAGCCGAGGAGATCCTCTGCACCCTGCGCCCACCCAGCTTCCGCCGTGTGCCAGAGGCGGAGATGCGAGGGGCAGAGGAGGTGGCAGCTGGCACCGTCCTGCAGCGTCTGATCCAGGAGCGGCTGAGGTATGGCACCCCCAGCGAGAACATGAACCTGCTGGCCATACAGCACCAGGCGACAGGCAGTGCCGGCCCCTCCAACAGCACTGCCAGCACTCTCTCTTCTGCAGAAAACCTCGCTCCCGAAGACCTGCCAATGGTCCAGCCATCGGGGCGGCAGGAACCACAGGGGCAGGAGCACCAGGGGGACGGTGCTGCCATGGAGAAGCAGCCTCGGGCCCTGCAGCCCCCGCACAGCACCGAGGAGCTCCCCACCTATGAGGAGGCCAAGGCCCAGTCTCAGTTTTTCCGTGGCCAGCCTGCACCACAGGCCACCACCGCCACACCGGGTTTTTATGGCTCCTCCAGCCAGAAGTCCAGGACGGAGGGGAGGCCAACAGTGAACAGGGCCAACAGTGGGCAGGCGCATAAGGATGAGGTGCTGAAGGAGCTGAAGCAGGGCCACGTCCGCTCGCTGAGCGAGAGGATCATGCAGCTCTCGCTGGAGAGGAACGGGGCCAAGCAGCACCCCCCAGCCCCAGGAGGTGGGAAGGGTTTCAAAGCAGCCCCACAACCCAGCAAGGCCACGGACCCGCGGGGCCCGCCTCCCGAGTACCCCTACAGAGGCAAGGCAGCAGCCCCAGGCAGCAAGGCACAGGAGCATGGGCTCTTCTATGGCGAGCAATCATCGCAAGATGTCCTCAAGGCCGCCTATGCCGCCCCCCAGCCCACGCGGACAGAGCTGGCCCTCATCCGCTACCAGCCCCCCCCAGAGTACGGGGTCAGCAGGTAATGGCCATTGGGGGTGGGCCTACGGGCCACCTGGTCCTGCCCGCCCTGGAGGTGTCTCTGGGGCCTGGGCCTCGGTAGACATGGCCAGAGTGAGCTGTGACTCCAGGCACATGGTGGGGACATCACACCCTGCAGCGCAGACATAACATCTTTGGCCGGAATGGCAGGCCTAGCTGATGGAGGCACCTGCATCTCCCAGAGGACTCTATAAATTCTGTATTCCTCTTACGTGCTACTTAAATCTTCCTGCAGAGCTCACATGGGGCTTTCACAGTACTGGGCCCCTCATGCCAGGCCTCCCTGTGAGCACAGGTTTATTCCAAGCGTATTTAAAATAATCCAGTCTTTGCTGGCTGTGTGCTGATCCCTGTGAGTGTGCACGTCCTGCCTTCAGACATGAGGTCGTGTGTTAAGGGCTACTTTCCCTTGCTGTACCTAAATGCAAGTGTTTATCTGTCTCATCCCTGTCTCTTTGACCTCTCAGTTATTTTGTTGGGTTTGGAAATCTGAAGTTGTTTGGTGTGAATATGGTTAGTTTCTACGTTGCAAGCTGTCTCTTTGGGTCTTCACTGATCCCGGAGTCCCCAGATTGTCTTGGCATCACCCTAAGTTGCACCCAGTTATTTTACCTTTATTATTAAGGCACAAAGAACATGTGACCCAGCTGACCTGGCTCTTTCTGTCCAAAGTATGTAAGGCATGAAATTCAGGAAGGAATGTTCTTATTTTCCACGTTTGCAGAAAGAATGGGTTTTATGTCGAGACAGGTGGAAACTCCACGTGTAGTTTCAGTGACAGGGGCAAGGTGGCTGTGACAAGTGGCAAGCCTGCTCTGAGTCTTTCTACAGCTACATGTGCAGAGTTAATGCAATTTTTTCAGAGCAAGATGGTGTTTTTAAGACCATAGCAAAAATGCCTGTTTATGCAAAGAAAGAAGTATATGGACATGAGGGCAACTGGGGTCATGCTTTCCTGCAGTTGTTTGTGGTGCTAACAAACATGTCCAGCACCAAGCAGATTCAACCCCATGGAAAAGGAACTGGTTTGGGTATGTTTATCGCTCTTGGAAAATGCTGGTTCAATAGCCACAGAGTGTTCTGAGTCTGTGCAAGTGAATGGAGCTGGGTGCTCTGTGTGCTGCTTCAGCTAACCGGAAGCATCAGTGGGGTCAAGTGGAAAACCCTCCCAAGAGCTTTTCCCAGTTGCCTGATCATCAGGGTTGATGCTGAGAAACGCCCTTGATTCAGTGCAGATTTCCGTACCAGTCCTCAGCAAAGGCTGTATCATCCCAGCAGCTGTGGGGAGAAATCTGTTGGCTCATGATGGTGGTCACTGCTTGTTCCTGATAAGGCAGCATCGTTTACCCCAAAATCACACTGCAGGGGGGATGTCTCCTACCCTGTGTGCTGTTTTCTTTGCATGATGCTGGAAAAATCTCCCTCCTGTCAGATAGGGGGGCACCAGGGGGAAGGATATGCGATGCAGCAGAGGACTGGCAGTGTGACAGAGCAGAGCTGCCAAGTTTTGCACACTTACTAAAAAAATCTTCAGTGTTATCTTTCTTGCAAGTCAGCAAAGGCCTTAATACTTCTTTTCAGTCTGCATATATCCTTACTGGCTATGCCAGCAAATAGCTGTAGGTTAGGGGCTTGCATGGCTGGGGGTTGTTTCACCAAGGCTAGGTTTGCTCTGAGATGTACGGTGTCTCTTGAGCTTTGTTTTAGGCACTTCTGGATCCTGATGTACAGGTAGTTATTTTCAGATCCTTCTTGTCTCCCTTCACATGGTGCCTGGATTTTGAGGAGGTTTTCCATCAGTGAATGAGGGAACATTTGTTTGTATTCAGATGTCAGACAAGTCAGTGAGCCTCTGGGTCTCTGCAAAGTGATGGTCTTCATTCTCATCTCAGGCTTCTCTGTATTTTTTAAC
The DNA here is from genome assembly GCA_013396955.1 of Regulus satrapa. NCBI lineage: Eukaryota > Metazoa > Chordata > Aves > Passeriformes > Regulidae > Regulus > Regulus satrapa. The sequence goes on along the minus strand of VWZN01021666.1, from coordinate 291,406 downwards.
ACAGGGATGTCAACCTTTTCCTTTCCTTCGGCACACTGAAATATTTATTACCTGGCCTTTTTCTCACTTATTATGAGCTACTGTCACTAAAATCCAGGAAATAAACTCAGTCCATTCTATGCTTATCCCAGTTTATAACTAGTCTCATGGTCTGTAGGATCCCTGTATGGTCCTGTCGCCCAGGAAGATTTGGTTGAAAAAACAATTTAGGAGGTGGCTGTAGTCCCTGTGTGCTTATTTATCCCTTGCCATTTCTCTATCTGCATCAGCTGTGCTCCAGTGCATCCTTGCATGCATCTTGGGCTGCATGACAGGATGGGCTTGCCCATGTCTGGGCTGGTTAAAATGCAGTTTCATAAAGTGGTCTCAATGCCAGATGTTTCTGTCTTTGGAGAGGATAAAGGCAGGTGGCCTGTTCAGGGATGTCAGCCCTGTCTTTATTAGAGGATTTGTCTGTGCAGCAGTCACTGTCTGAGCCCTGCTGGAGGAGTGGGGCGTGGCAGGGGGGTTATGTTACACTCCTGGGTTGCTTCCCAAGCACAAACTTCACTGTGACTGCACTTGCTCATTGCTTCTCCCCTTACCTGGGCTCTGGGGAGGCTTGTTGCCAGGAATGGGACCTGAGCCCCCTTCCCCATCACTTGGGATGATGGAAAGATGAAAGAGGTTGAGACAGGGGACTGCCTGGTTTCATAAGGTCAACAGTAGGGGTAGGATTGGGAGAGGCTGTTTTTTCTGTTAGAGGAACAAGTGAGGTGAGGAATTTCAGCTTTCATCTCATCAGGAGTATCTGGGAAAGAAGCTGATGTAAGCAGTACTTTGCTCACGGTCAGATGGGAATCTTATATACCCCAACATCTCCTTCCCTCTGTCTTGGTCATATCAGTTACCCAGCCCATCGATCCTGCCATCCTCTAGACACAGACCATGCAAAGGGCTTCTGTGTTCCAGAAAGGAGGAGAAACAGAGAATCATCAATCCAGAAAAAGTACTCTCAGATACCAGGGATGGAAAAGATCTAAAGAGTCACTGAGCCCCCAGTTCCCCACAGTCCTTCTTTGTCAAGGGAAATGTGGCTGGAAATGGACCAATACTGGCAGGGAGCTGTTGAAGGATAATGGAATAACTGTAGCTGCTGCTTAACTTCCTTTTTTGGTTTGACTTTATTTTGCATGTGACTGGTTTTAAAGGAAACATTGCCTTTATAATCATCAGGGTCAGATCTTGAAATTTATTGTAAATTTCAAGATAACTGAAGTACTGAAGAACTCCTAGAGTCATAAGATGTAGGGGTAGTCTCAGCATTTATCTAAATTAGATTTAGTGACTTCTGTTTTTTGGACTTCACAGTTCGGGAGTAGAGCTTGAACCTTGAAGCTTAAAGGACAAAACAACCAGAAGGCAAATAAAAATGAACCAGTATTTTTTTCCTTTTAAAATACCAGTATTTTTAGGCCAGTTGCTTGATGCTTGGGGCCCTGACTCACAACTTCTGAATGCTTTAAGTTGGCCAAGTATAATAATCTTTAGAAAACATTTCCTTTCCTCGATGTGCAGCTATTCCTGAATAGTGTCTTTGCTAACTTTCCTTAGGTGCAGGTTCAGAAAGTCACAGCTTGTTAGGTAAAAGGACCTGGAACTAATCTAATTAAGTTTTTTGCATAATGCCATGAATTAATTCCAGTTTGTGAAACATTCAGTCCTGGTGAGTATAACAATCTCCATCTGGAGAATCCATCACAGCCTTTACAGCCTTGTTCCACTAGCTAATTTGCCATCTCTGGCATAGGTCTCCATTTTAGTTTCAGCCTGTATTTTCTAGTTACCAGGGTTTTTGCAAGATCTTGGTCAGATACAGTGAAGAGACCTTTGTTATCAGTCCTTTAATACATTTAACAGATGGAGCCTGGAGCTCTATACTTATTGCACTCTTGTCAAAATCTCCTTTTTACAGTGTCGAAAGCCAACCTCAACATTGGTTCAGTACCAGCTGGATCAGGGGCTGATCAGGTGTAGTGACACCTCTGATTTGATGCAGTGTTCCTTGTTTACATAGCTCATTAACACTTACAGTTGGCAGCCTGGGATCTCCCCATACAGCTTGTTATCCAGTCAGGCATGTGAGGGTTGTCACAGCCCAGGATAGAATTTTCCACCCTTTTACTTTAGCTTGCTGTATTTATTCCTGGATTGATGAACTTGGAGCAGCTCAAGTAGGTATTGTTTCTCTGTGTCCTGGTTAAGCAGTGATCCAGATCACTCAGTGCAATGAATCCTCTTCATTGATCCCAATGGCTCTTGTCAGATCCTGGGGTCTTTTATTCACAATGATTTCTTTCTCTGCACTATTAATAAAAAGCATGTATAGTGTAAATGAAGCCTTGGACTGGAAACTGCTTCTTACTGAGAGGAATCAATTTGTGGTACATGGAGAAGACAATCATGCAGGCACCTTTTCATTCTGATTTAATCCATGTGTTTTGAAAGTCAGCATGCAGAATCAATGAAAAAAATAAATCTGGACTGCTTTTAAATATATGGCATATTTAATGTGCCTCACAAAATTCCACCCTGCCAGGATGTAAAAGTCTATAATTAACTGCTGAAATAGTCTGCTTCTTCTCCAGTTATTTGTGTATTTATTCCCCCACACACACATATTACTGCTGTTTTCAGACAACTTGTTGATATTTACTGATTCAGCCATGTCTGTGGCTGCTGACAGGACACAAGGAGCTGGTTCTCTTCAAACCCAGGCAGGCAGGCTTGCTAGCAAAGTGGACAAGCTGAAGGATGTTACACTCAAACTGGCTTGTTCTGGCTTTTCTCTTCAAGGATAGCCCAAGCATGAGCGTGGGTTGCAGGCTGCACTTTCATCTGACATGAATGCTGGCAGCCCTACAGAGGAGCTTTGCTTTGTATCCTCTCTTTCTGGTCTAATATGCCCAACAAAAATAAATGAAAGAGAAATGAAGCTGTTTCCACACCTTGGGTGATGCCTTGTCATTTCTCCTTACCCTTCTCTATTACTATCCCAGCTGGTTCCTCTAGAAGTGCAGAGGTGGAGGAAGGCACCTTTTCTTTATGCTGAAAATCTGTTCTGAGTGTGGATCATACCCTGTTCCTCTCTTAACTACTGAAAATGTTTGATACAGCATGTGTCTTTTCAGATTATAATTTTGCCCTGCAAATTCTTCATGTAATCATACCAGAGAAGCTGGGCCAAGTATTTCCAGAACTAAGAAATGTCACCTCCAAAATAGTGAATTCAAGAGATGTGAGTCCAAGTGTGCAGAATATTTTTTGAAACAAACACTTGTGTTTTCAAGTTGCTGATTCCATAAGACAGAGAAGATCATGAGAGCCACATCTAGGCTTTGGCAAATGTTCTCCCATTTCTTTCTGTGTCACCATTTAGTGATGGATCTATAATTGTGTTTCCTTGCACCATGACCATCAGACTTGGCTTGCTGACTTTGCCAGGATCCTGTGTTTTTCCTGCATGGTCATAACACTGTTTCTTCCACATTATTCACAGTGAGACAGAATAGCATTTGAAGTCTGCTTTGTGACTGCAGAAATCATAATGAGATCAGGTAGACATCTGGTCTGAGGTTAGTATGCAGACAGAAGGCTCCCAGTCAATGGGCAGGAATAAGCACATTTTACACACTTTTTTACTCTCATTGTAAGGTAAAAGCCTAAGGCAACTTCAAAGAACTGTGCCCCAGAAACACCTTATTCTCACTGCTGACTCAGCCAGAGCATCTGCAGAAGATGCATGAAGTTGTGAAATAAAGTTCCTTGGTAGAGTCTTTGAAAGATGAAGTAGGCCAGTCTGCCCTAGAGGCAGAGGAAGGCAGAGCATTCAAAGAAAGATGAGCTAAATAGGTTGGAGGAGGGCATTTTAATTATGAATGTAAATGCCATGGTGTGTTGGAAACAAAGTCCTTCTTCCACTGGCCCCTTTCCATCCCTAGACAGAGGAGAGCTTCACAGTACCTGTAGCAAGGCTGAGGTGGAATTTCCTTTGCAGAACATTTACCGGCATTTTCATTTTATTACTAATACTGCACTGCTTTATCCAACAACAGCTCTTCTGTATTTATGATTTCCTCGTCATCAACAGCAAGTGGATTTTATCATTAGTTTTCCTTTTCTGGGTTTCTTATTCCTACATAAAGTTACAAATTCTCGTCAAATTACTCTGTCTTGGTAATTCTTGCTTCCAGGTGGTCCAGTATAAGAGGAGCATTAAGACCATGCCTAAATTTGGGGGCTTGGGTAGCCCCAGCATCTTGAGGGATTTCTTATGAAAGTGAGGTCTGTTGTCAAGTATTTTGCTGAAGGCACTGTATTGCAGGCTATAGGTAGTAAGCTATTATATATGTATCACAAGCTATATCTGTGAAAAGAAAGAGAGTACTTGGTGACCCCAGCACAGTAGGCCTTGAAAGTCTCACTGCCTGCTGTTGCTCTTTATTGAAAAAGCCATTTTCCTAATTTTTTTCTCTTTTTTCCTGCTTTACAAGACATTGCAGAAGCTTATGGGGGCACTACTTCTACAATAATGTCAACAACAAAAAAAATGTTTTTAATAGAAATGTAGCTGAAATGTTGCAGAGATAGCCAAAACTCATAATGTACTAATGTCGCATGCTTTTAAGGATGATTTTCGATAGAATGTGTTTGGCTGAAAGATTTTAACCTGCTCTAATGCAGAGTAACATCAACATTTAAAATACAGTAGAAGCATTGTGAGAATGTCATTCTTTACTAAGCCCAAAGGACCTCAGGATAATCCTGATTGCTGCGTTTCTTTGGAGCTTTGCATGAGAATTTGGATAGGAACTAAGCTGATGTTATAACATTCCTATTTTTGCAAATGCTGATTTGTTAATGTGAATTGTAGTGTTTATTTTATTGCATATGTACTTAGAGATTTTGCAGTTGGCTAAGTCAGAATTAAATTGAGACAGATTAAACAAGTAAAAAGAAAGTTAGAAGCATTCATTTTCTTGAAGAGCTGGCTTCAAGAAGTACAAAGTCAGTTGTACCTGTTCAGTTTCCAAGCTGGAAAACACTGGAGAATCTCTCCTGTGGCCATGGCTGCTGAGACTTGGGTGGCTGGCAGCTGCTCTAGGGTGTAAATTTTTAGTAGTTCAAGAAGTCATTTTCAGTTCAAGAAAAAAGAGATCTCTGTGGTCTTTCCTTCCTCTGTACTGTAAAGCTAGACAGACTAAAGTGACAAGCAAAGCTTAAATTGATGAAAGGCTAAGATATCCCTAAAGTACCGTGTCAGAAGATCATGCAAGGGTCTAAAGGGTGTATCTGGACAAAGATTGCTGTGCTTTATAATGAAAATTTGCTGTGCCTCCACTGGTGTAGATTCAGAGATCAATTTAATTATATTGCTCTATGCTATTCCCATAAAGAAGTGAGAAAATCTGCACCTGCAGCAAATCTTCCGAATTTTCTACTTCCTGCCAAGTGTCTTTGTATGTGTGTAACTGTACCCAGACTGTTGGGCTTTCACTTGCATAAAACCAGTGGTGCCTTTTCTTTCGGTAAAGACAAACAAGCTCACATTTAACTGAATTAATTGCTGTGGTAAAACACATGAGGACAGGCTGGCTGTCAGCAGCATTGAGGAGGTGTCATGCGATTGTCTGAGTTCACATTCACTTGTGGAGCACCTTTTGCACTGTCAGTAACATAATGATGTTATTTATTGTTCAGATTTTTGAGCAAAAGAATATTCAAGTCCTATGATGGGCATCAGGTCACTTGCCAGGTTTGCACACTGGAGCACCAGAAGGAAAGGGGAGACTCTGGGGATGGTGTGAGAACTATGCCCATGATCAAAGGGCTGAAGCACCTCTTCTCTGAAAACAGACTGAAAGTTGGAGTTGTTCAGCCAGAAGAGAAGGCTCCAGGGAGATCTTACTGCAGCCTTCTAATACTTGAAGGGGCTTACAAGAAAGCTGGAGCAGGATGTTCTACCAAGGCCTGTAGAGATGGGACAAAAAGAAATAGCTTTGAACTGGAAGAGGATAGATTTAGATTAGATGTAAGGAAGAAAATTTTTATGGTGTGGGTGGTGAGGTGCTGCAACAGGTTGCCCAGAGAATTTTGGATGCTCCATCATGGGAAGTATTCAAGGCCAGGTTGGTTGGAGCCCTGAGAAGCCTCATCTAGTGGAAGGTGTCCAAGCCTGTGGCAGGGTGGTTGGACTAGATGGTTGTTAAAGATCACTTCCAACTCAAGCCATTCTGTGATTCTATGAATTCCTGTGTGTTTTGTTGTGAAGTGTCATACAGCACCTCCCTGTCTTCCTGTCTTTTGGAAAGTTTTGTCCTCTTTCAGAAGACATTTAACCCCTTAGTTATTAGCCCACAGCTCTGCCAGAGAGCTAATACGCCTGGGACTGAGAGCAAACCGTTCTGGTCCTGGAAGCTGCCCAGGGGGAATGGCCCCTCTCCTGTGCTTCTGAGCTGCCTCTGTGTGTGTTTAATTTACAGGAGAGACACAGCCTTAGAGCATGTCTATGCTAGGCAGGTAGAAACCATCTCAAGGCCAGACTGAGCTCAGTACAGCTTTCCTCAGTGCTGCCTGCATGAAGCTCTGCTGGGATCTTCTTCCCAAGGACACTGGTCTGTACTTTTGACCAGGTTAGCAGTATACTTGTATTCAGTGTTTCCTCCTTTTCAGTATCTTTGTGTGCCAGAATAGATGCATTGGGCCAAGCTGGGATGAGAGTGTGGGACTGGGTGTGTGCTGTGTCTGGGGGCGTGCAGAGCCTGATTTGCTTTCACTGTATTTGGACAGAAGATTAAGGCTGAATTGCTGTCTTTCTTGCTGTCATGTGGCTTGACAGGGACAAGTTTGTTAGAGCAGTGCTATTCATTTTATAGGGCAGGATTTTAAAATGCCTTCACTTTTCAGCTTTGTTCTGCTGCTGTTGAAGGAAATGGTGGGTTATTTTCAGTAGAATTAGGCCAACACTGAAGGCTTTTGAAAACTGTTTTGAGAAGCTGTGTAGGTGCTGAAGACAACAGTAACCATCATTACTATGTGTTTATATAGCACAAAATTGTCTAAGAAAAGGCATTCATGGATCTTTGAGGCACAGTGGAGTAAATACAGCTGTTCATTATGTCTTGTGTAGGGTACAGAAATAAAGGTAATGATATCAACAGCAAGCGTAATAGCTTGTAGTTGCATTAAAATACGAATCCCAAAAGGTGCTTGATTGCAGATTTCAGGTGAGGTCCAGCAGACAGCTTATTTTCCAGCCAGACTGGGCCCTGACACTGAGGTACACGTTGTCTGGTTGAGTCTCTTTAACAAGATCAGTGTAGAAATTTCAAAACTTTGCCATCAGGGCTGAGGAGTGGCTCAGCCTGTGCCTCATGAGATTTTGCCTGGGCCTGCTTCCCCCGGCCCAGGCTTCGGGGGCTGCCTGTGCAGTGGGATGGAGGGATGGAGATGGGTAAGATGAGGGACTCTGTTTCCCCCCCAGCTGTCAGCTGCAGGCTTACCCTCACTGCTGAGACAAACTCCTGGATTGTCTTCCAGGCATTGCAAATTATGATTCAGGTGTATTAAAGAGCTGCCTGCTGCCAGCAAGCCTAGCTCACAAGCAGATACACTCACTTCTTATTCTTTCCTGATATTAGTCTGGTGAGTGATGAGGCCACAATGAGGTCTCCCACTGGAAGATGGCTTTCATGGCTCACTGCAATTGAATGAGGCTGTGCCCCTAGCAGTTCCACAGTAGCACTTCCCTCCTCCACTTGCTAAAGCCACTCAGGGATGCTGCTTTGCTCACACCACTTCCTCTCCCCTCCCGACTCAGCTGTTCTGCTGGTCTTGCTCTGGGCATGGAGTAGTGTTCGACGGGTGAGTAATGCATCCCTTGAGTTTTCGTCAAGCCTGACAGCTAATGCTTCTCAGCCATGGCATTTGTGGGAAGGGGAGGCAGGGAGAGGCTGGCTGCTGCTAAATATTAGCTGCACACTTAGGCAAAAATTCTGGTTTTGAGTCAGTGCATCCTTTATCCGTTCGTACCAGATGTGTACGTCACTGTCAACAGCAGGTGAGGAGACCACTTATTCAGTCTCTGCTGCAATTACTGGTATTTAGGAGTCATGACTGTCCCGCTATAACACGATTAATAAACCGTGCAGTCATTAGGTGCAAGCTCCTGTAAGCATTTCAAGGGCGTGCGGCTCTAACGCTTCCCCCGTGTGTGCTTTCCCCCAGCCGACAATGCCCGCCGCCCTTCCCGCTGCTGCCGGCCCAGCAGCACAGCCCCATGTCCTCACAGGCCACCGCTGGCCCTCTGCTCCCGGGCTCCTTGCCCCCGCTGCCGGTCCCCGCGGCTGCCCAGACCCCGACGCTGCCGGGCCAGCAGCTGACACCCGACGCCTTTGCCATCGTGGAGCGGGCTCAGCAGATGGTGGAGATGCTCTCTGAGGAGAACCACATGCTGCGGCAGGAGCTGGAGGGGTACTACGAGAAGGCAGACAAGCTGCAGAAGGTAGGTGTGGAGATTGGGATGGGGCCTGGCCTGGGGAGCCATCTTGGTGCTTCTGCCTTTGGGCGGCTGTTCTTCACAGTTGTGTTGCTGCAGTGGAGATGCACTACTGGCCATTTCTAACCACTGCCTCTCCAAGGTGCTCTCACAGAACAGTAATCCTGTGCCTTATGGGCTCTGCTGCCTTTAGGACAAAACAGGGCAGCTCATTTCACAACTGGATATTTTCCCCTTCCATGCTGGCCTCACTGGAACTTTCCCTGGAAGTCTTCCATGGGCAGTATGTTCCTGGTGCAGCAGGGTCCTGCACCATCTGCACAGGGGTTTGAGATACAGGTAAGAACCATACAAAGAGCATGTTCTCATCTGTCCCAAGCAGTCTTGTCCACCACAATAAGCTTGTATGGTGCTCCACACTCTTTGGAAGTGTAACAGACACCAGTGGGATTGTCCATTGGTTGGAAATGGATTAACTGGGTTTTCTTAGAGGCTTTTGGTTATTGCTCCTTGAGTTTCTAAGAACTGATATTAGACATCCATTTCAATATCTTGGTTCTAAAAGCACTGCAGCCTCATCTGAAAGAACCATTTGATAAAGATTTTGCTTGAAACCCATTTTTCTAAGAGATCGTGCATGCTCTTTTCTGTAAGCATGCAGGTTTTTTCAGTGGAGAAGGGTGATGTCCTGTGCGCTGCCTGGGGTGAGAAGATGAAGAGTTGTATCCAGTGAAGTAGAAGTTGCATAGAACTGAGACTCACTGAAGGCAAATCAGAGATGCTCCCCAGATGTGCTGGCTTTGGGTGCCAAGGGCTTGGATCAAATAACTTATTTAGGACCCTGCACTAGTATTTTATTTTTGTCTTCCCACCACTTATGCACAAATGAGCTTAGACCACAGGATTTTCTCTAAAAATTTCTAAATTTCTGAATTTAGGAGTCTATATAGGAGCTAAATTTTTTTGTATGCTATGTAGATGCTGTATTCTTGGAGAGACATTTCACAGAAGAAGGATGATCATGAGAGACCATGTCCCAGCCTCAGCTTTGGGAAAAATTTGTGACAGTTCAACACAGTTCAAACAGATCAGAAAAAAGACAAGGTGTTTTATAGCTGCTGTCTTTTCTGCCTCCTTCCCTGCAACCAGATGAGTTTATTCACAGAATTTCCTAAACTTAGTTTAAAAAGTTTTTGCAGCAACATTAACTATTTGTGAAGAAATCTGCAAAAACTTTAATACTGACTTCCCTGTGGCCTTTGTCGAGAAAAAGAAATATTCCAGCTATTCATTTTACAAAAGCTGCATTGTTCAGTAAAAGGTATTTAAGTGTAATGCCCTATAAATATTCCAGTTTCTTTTACTCTTGGAAATGGCCCTCTCTTTATCTTGGATACCCTGCAAGTCTATTGCATCAGACACTGACAGAAAGGTATTCAAGCATGGGCTGAAGTCTCACTTGATGCAATAAAGTGTGGACTTGAGTCCCATTGACTTCGGGGGAATGCAAGCGGAGTATTAAAGTGAAACACATACTCAAGTGCATTCTTTCTTCAGGAAACCAAATCTCTAACACATAGTATCCCTCCCGTGCTGCTTTTGCTGGGTTTGAACACAAGGTCAGAGCAGGTCTTCTTGGTTCTCACAAACATTGCCTCTGAAAATATGATTGAGTTAGATTATGTACTTGGGATGTGAAAACTCTTATTGCAAGTGGAAAGGTCAGGAAAAAGTATTTCTTGTTTGTGTGTAACAATTTTATTCTAGATAGGACCACCTTCCCATCACTTTTATTTGTTACAGAATAGGAGGAGAAGGTAGAGAAAGTCAGCCTGACTTGTAGGACTCCCTGGACATTTGTACAAGCAGAACAGTTCTAAGGGTTGTCACATTCTCAGTTGTTTGTGAACAGACTTTTTTGTAGAGAAGTACAAGGTGGTGATGTGTCCAGAATCCCTGTGCTATTTGATGAGTTGCCTCATTTTCTTTCATACCTAAAAAGAGCTGGAAGAGAAATTGTGTGCATTTCATTTTGAACTTTTTGCATGATTTTCCCTTTTCTGAGTGGTATTCCCTTGCTGAAGTTTTAATTGTCAGGCTGAGCTGGCTCTTCCTCATGCCACATGTGTGGGTTGTTTGAGTGGGTTTGCTCCGGGAGCTACCAGGCAGAGAAAAGGCTGAATTGTTTTTTTTTTTTCTCCTCCATGGAAGAATAAGGAGATCCCAGAGCTCTTGGGAAATGCCAACAAAATTTATGGCTGTTCTTCTGCTCTCCTTTAATTTTGTTCAGTGCTGATGCAGCACTTGCTAGAGCAAGTTTTTTCCTCCAGGGTTGCAGGCTGTGTGGTGATGTATTTTGGGAAACATTAGCATGCAGAGGGCCAAGCAGAGCCCTTGTGGTAACCAACATCATTGGGCCAGACTCTTAGGCTGTAGAAACCCACTTTTGAGCTGGCAAATCTGCTTTGCTGTGATAGGAACTTTCTGGAGAAAGAATCTTCTCCTGCAGGTAGTAGCTTAACCTACTCCCTGAACAATTCAGAGTGAACCAAATTAAAGCATCTTGCTAAGGGTGTTCGTTATTCAAATGCTTCTAAAGCACTGACACAGGCTGGGGCATCAACCACCTCTCTAGGAAACCTGCTTCAGGGTTTGACTACCCACTCAGTAAAGAAACACTTTCTCATGGCTAGTCTGAATCTCCCCTCTTGCTTCAGTTTTTGTGTTTGTGAACAAGCTAGAAGCAGAAATTGGGGAGGGTAATCAGGTTTCCCCATCACGGCTCTGCCAGGCTTTCCTTGATGCATGGTTTGGAGGTACTGCCTGCCCATGGGCTGTATCTTGGCAGAGTGGTGCCAACATTGTGGGAAGTGCAGGTCCAGGCTGCTGGAGCCTGGCTGTGGGCTCCTACACACCCAGTGGGGTGACAGCTCCAGTGTCCCTGGAGCTTTCATTCTGCAAGTACTGCAGCTGGAAAATCATGCCTGAAGCTTACTGAGAGAGACCTAATTCTTCAGCAACTGGAGGTGAGCTCACACCCTGGCTTCAGAAGTCATGAATCTGTCCCACCCATGACTCAAGAGGTCAAAAAAGCGCCAGATTTAGAAAGGTATGTGGGAGGCTATGTATTTCTTCTGGTTTTCCAGCCTGTGCGTATTATCAAACTTTTTTCCGCAAACAGAAGGGCGAGGCGTGCAGGAACAGATTCCCACATTAGCATTGATCATCTCTGCAGCAATGATTTTACCAAAGCTATATAACTTAACTTGGCATTATCTTGCTAAAAGAGTTGGTTGGATTGAGCTGAACAGCAAAACTCTACCCAGGATTATACTTCTGTCAGTTTTTTGGACTCAGGTCTTAAGATATAAGTTCACCACTAAGACATTCCTCTGCATACCCTGCATGCAGTTCAGATTTCAAGGAGATTAAGTTAAGAAGATTGAAAACCCCAAACAATTGGTTCTGTCTGTTATAGAGACTTCCTCTTGTATAAAGCAGTCTTCTGTCAAGGATGGAAAGGAATGGATCAGCTTAAAAATGACATGAGGCCAGAGCTGAGCCTAAAATACTTTTGATGGCATTTAGTACTCAGAGATAAGCTCTGGATCAGGGACCTGTTGAATAATAAATGTTGCCTCCTCCACCTTTTCTAGGAGAGAATACAGTCCACACAAATACACCATTTCTTGTTTTTTTCTCCTCTTTGGTGGCGTTAAAGTCACCTTGGTCATGACCAAAGGCAACCAAGCAATTCCATCAAGTCTAGCCTACCTCAAGGTTTTTTGGGAGCTGCCAAAGAGGTGTCCTGGGGTGTTGTGACATGGTGAATTGCCCCAAGGGTGTTTACTGGGGTCCCCACTGCAGGAGCCACCAGCGTTGCTGGGGCTTCATGCCATTGTCTGCCCGGGAGGTCAGTCACTGCGGAGTTGGTGACTGGTGTGACGCTGGAAATGAGCATTGCCCTGACCCCTTGTGTCTTACTGGAATATGCTGGGCAAACTGCTTTAACAGGAACTCTTTCTCCTTTCAGTTTGAAATAGAGGTTCAGAGGATTTCAGAAGCTTATGAGAGTTTGGTAAAGACCACCACTAAGAGGGAGTCTCTGGACAAAGCGATGAGAAACAAACTTGAAGGAGAAATTAGGAGACTTCATGACTTCAACAGGGATCTCCGTGGTATGTTAGAGTTGCTTATGGTTTTTTTCCCCCTCTGGTTGACATGGTGTTTCACTTACAAGCTCCAGAGTAGGAGGCTTTAGAGGAGTGGCTTCATACAATATTTAGATACACATAATGAGAAATAAGCCCCTGCTCATTGGCATTAGACAAAACTCCTGTTATCCCCCAGATGGCAAAAAAACCTTCTGGCAAAATGTAAGAATTGGCTCCAGATGGTACTTTTATGTTGAGCACTTAAAAATATGACAGCAAGGTCAGTCACAGTATCTGTTGTCTCAAACCAAGACACCTGTTGGCTCCTAAAGAGCTGAAGAGCAAATTGTAATGTAGAATAATGCTATTACCATAAATCTCCAAGGTCAGTGCCTTCACAGACCAGTAGCAAGTATCAAAGGATATCTCTTTTTGAGAAACTTAAAATTGAGGGTGTATTCTTTTGAGAAAGGAAATGGAGGATATATTGGGTACCTATTGCCCGTCCAGGTTCCCAATGGGGGGCACTTTGGTACTCACTGTTCATGCAGTGAGGTGCCTTCTGCCAGCTGATTTAGGATTTTTGCAGTGGTGCAAGGTGGAAGGGGGAAGTTTCTTTTTAAGGGGGGAAGTTTCTAAAGGCAGGACTTCCCAGGGGAAACTTTCCTTAGCTACAAAAAATGCCTTCCTTCCCAGGGCATCCCCAAGGAGTGGTGTCACTGCGCTGGGGGCTGCCTTTCCCCAGGATGTCTTGCTGTACCAGGGGCAGGTCTTCACTGCAGGAAAGCAGCCATCCCCTTGCAGAGCTGGGTAATTCAGATTGCAGATGCCTTGTGCATTTTGAGTAGTGTGAAAGATGATTGCCTGGGCGTGTCAGCTGGGAAGAGCAGAGACTTTCCCCCCAGTTTCTGTGAATCTGAATAGCACAGCTTCATGGAAGGGGTCAAAGGCCTCATCTTTTATGTATGTGTCAGCCTCCATTTTAATATCCTCCTTCAGAGAGTCTATTTATACTGCTCTGCTGGCATGCGTCTTATTTTCTCGGTTGGCCTACAATTTTATATACATATATTTATACTTGAAGTATTTCCTGTTTTTTGCAGAACGACTGGAGACAGCCAATAGGCAGCTGGCCAGCAGAGACTTCGATGGGCACGAGGATAAGGCAACAGAGGGCCTTTATGCCACTCAGAGTGAGTACTGTGCTTATCTGTTTGGAAGATGCAGATATATATATATATATGCACACATATATACATAGGGGATTGGAGGTGAATACTTTGCTTTTAATTGTTATCCTGCTTGTAGTTTGGTTTTACTCAGCTAATTCATCACACAGCCTTGTTTAAGCTGCAGACTGAATTGTTTAGGGTAGGGTTTTTTCTCTTAAGGAAAAGGCATTGCTGTATAAATCTTGTCATCTTTGGGAAGAGTTCAAATGGGATAAGCTACTCAGTGGAAATTAGAGACTGGGATCTGCTCTCTTCATGTAGAGACAGCCTGGCAGTGTTATATGCTGTTAGCTACAAGGAGGAGTTAAATCCCCAGGATGGACTCAATTTGAGTTCTTTTCCAGTACATAAACATGCTCCTTGCTTCTACTGATAAATATCTAGCAGTGAAACTTAGTGCTGTGCACTCAGCATATTGCTGCAATCAATTCACAGCTTACAAACAAATATAGCTTTTCAGATCCTATCACATAAGAAGGTCTGGATGCTTGGAGTTTCTCTGGCTAGGCCAGAGAGCTAAATGTTATTAATGCAATGCAGAGTGCTTCCAAGAATAGAAAAATGGGCACATATAAAGCAGGTCCTCTTCAGTCATGTTCTTTGGGCTGCTGGGACATGCACGGTACTGACCTCAATATTAGAGTGTCTGCCTAAAACACCCCTCTCAGAGTCCATAAAAGGTTCTGCTTGGAAATCCTCTGTTGCTGACTGCATTTATACACCAATGTTTGTGTGTTTCTGAGTCTTCCACCGGGGCTAAGCATGACTGGGGTTTGGTTGTACCTCACTGCTGACCTGGAGGTTTTTGCAAGCACAGTTTATGTCTTCCTTTTAATTGTCTTTTAATGGGATGCACAGGTAGAAAACTGAGAAGAAGGAAACTGAGTTTTAGCTACTTTGCATACACTGAGATTGAAATAGTAATTTTTAGAGGAAGAGAAAAAAAAGATTGTTGTGAAAGTGATGTTTTGTTTTTTTCCTAAGAGTAGCAGGTTATTAAGTAAATGCAGGTCAGTAAATGCAAATTCTAATTTTCATTAGGAAAACAAAAGCAGATTTCTAGTCCCTATGTCTGTGAAAGATAGCTGGGAAACATGACCCAAGTTATATAAGAAGACTCCAACATCAGCAGTTTCCTAAAAGTTGTAATTTTTAAGCCACTCTGGTGATGAGCTGAAGAAAAATACATAAGAGGTTGGTAATACTGCATACCAATTGTTCTATGGTAAAACTCCAGTAATGGGAAAAACTCCCTGAAAAAGAAAGCTGGCAAGGCAGGATGTTCAAGGATCATTTCTCAGTTCCTCACATAGCTTTCCATTAACAGTGTCACAGTGCAGAGCAGTCATGTGCTCTGAGATGGAGACTGCAGGTGACAAAAAAATCTTACTCTTTGCAGTAATAATAGACAAAGCCAGGCCACATTCCTCTAAGTATTGAGTGCTAGGCATTTGTGCCTAGGAGAAACACTACAGTTCTATCAGGGGCTAGAAAATACTCACTATATTAGGTTCAAGATAATTATATGATGCTATGTCAGGGAAAAGGATTTTTTTTTAAGGAAAGCCATGAAACAGCAACTGATGAAGGCATATGGGCCCATACAGGCAAGAGAAGAGACACTTAGGAGGAGGCTAAGAAATGCTGTGGAAAGGATGGTTTCAAGGTCATAGTGCTGAGAGAAAGCTTACAGTGTTGTATCTTGGGGAAAATATGTTTTGGTGGAGTATGAGAATTTTGTGTGTTTTTTTGTGGGGGATTTCTGAACTGTGGGAGCACTATTTTTTCAGGTGTCTGAGACAGATTGAGGTCTGTGCCCATCCACATGCCTCTGCATCTGTTAGTGAGGATGTGAGAACAATTTTAGCAGTGCATTGATAGAGCTGTACACTTCGTAGGAGTGTTCAGTTCATGTGCCATGAACTTGTGCGTCTATCTCTGTCCCAAATATCCCAGGCAAAGAAATGTTCCCTATTCCAGACCGGAAATAATCAGGAAATAATCTGCATTGCTGCTCCAGGCCTCCCTTGGCCCAGCTTTGTCAGCATCAAAGCTGCAGAGCACTGAGTGAGGCTTGGACAGATGTACAGTAGCTCTGCTGCTCCTCTGGAGGGAAACCTCAATGTCTGGGCTGGGCAATCTGGCCCTGTTTAATGTGCAGAACATTTAGTAAAGCTGTGGAAAATTTTCCTTCTGTTTGTCTGCTTGGTGTAAATACTGATTCATTTATTTTGCTTATTATTATGGGATGGATACCAGCTGCTGAAAGGACTTAGGAGCAGGTAACAAAGATCCAGTCCTCATTTCAGATTCCTTCTGGCAGTCAGTCTGGGGAGACTGTCAGAGCATGAAGGCCCATCCTGCTCTTGATCCCCTGTCTCACAATCATGGCTGTTTGGGAAGGTTGGAGCCACGTGGTGTTGGCTGGGACACAGCTTGATCTAGGTGAGCAGAAGAGGTGACTCCTGTGCCCCGTCCCGGTACATCAGCTGGTCCAAGGGTAACTGGCAGCAGCTGCCATGGCATACACCTGTGACCAGGGACGGCTGATGGCAGAGCTCCTCCACACACCTGCCCTGTCAGGAGCTGCAAGACAGACAAGAGGCTAAAGAAGTTCCTCAGGTTTCACCGAGGAAAGGCATGGTCATTGGAAAGCATCTGTGGAATTAACAGCTGTGAGTGAAGAGCCACCACTGGGAAATGAAAACCTGCATAAGAGAAATTATTGGAAGTGCTGCAAGGGATGTGCTACTGGAGCCACTCTTGCTTGCAGGAAATCTCCTGCAGCCAAATTAGTCTCCAGCTGCCGTAATTTATATATATTTTCTTCTGCCAGCAGTGGTCATTTTGTAGTAGCGGGGATTGTCCTTAAAATATGTCCATATTGCCACTCTGCAACATCAGAGCAAGGCAAAAATCAGCTTGGGATATATTGAGATGATCATTAAAGTGGTCAAATAAGTTGATATTTGGATGTAATGTGTGCTAAGGTGGGAATCACATCTGAGTTACGCTAAGTCTGTGTCATCTCATGCCTGTACCTTTTTGTCTAAAGTTTACATTTCAAAGCAGATTCAAGACTTGTCTACCTTTGATGCACTTGCCCAGCCTGACAAGTCAGAAAGCCTGTTTGAAAAGCACTGAAGCAGCCTCCTTGCTTTATCTGCTTTCTTCTAACCAGCCAGAATAGAGGTAAAACATCCAAAGTGTGGGGAGGTACAACAGTCAGAGGCAGTGTATAGAATGCTGTGAGTATGCAACTGTGAGATGCAACAGTGAAGCCTTTTGGGAACTGTTCTGTAATGGGGTGTGGGTGTTCTGTAATGGGGTGTGTTCTGTAATTCTGGTGTGACCCACCAGAACACAGAAATAGTTATTAATTTGAGTCCTTTAGTTAAAAAAGTGAATGCAAGGGTAGTGCAGTAAAACAGCGTTTTTAGACCTTAAGGATACCTTGTTTGCACTTGAAGAGCATTTAAGGTATGTTCAACTAAGTCCTTCTTCACTAAAAATTAATGCTGGTAAAGTACCTTCAAAATGTACCTCCTGGATTTTACAGGATCAAGCTGACATAGGGAGTGTTAAGAGCTGTTCAGGAAAATTTTTTTGCCAGCTTTCTAGTGGTGATTATTTTGTGTATTTATGTATAATTTGTCCTCTTTTGGTGGGATAGAAAGCACAATGCAACAGGGTAGGCTGAGGACTTCAGGTTCTGTGAACATAAGCTGAAAATTAAGATCCCAAGTCCTGTTTTGCTGTGTGTCATCCCCATGTGTAACATGAAACGCAGGTTTCAAATCCAGAGCAGAGTACATGTGGTCTCAGCATGGTGGAGTGCGGGACTGAAATAGCATTTGTCTTCCAGCTTCTTCACCCTCTAATGACATTAGCTCCCTGATAATTTGCCCAGATTTACACTTTTCTACAACAGATATTAATGCTCCTTCTGGCTAATCTGGTTGAAGTAAATATTTTTGCATTGAATGAAGAGGTCTGCATGCCTAATATAAAAGCCTTGCCAACAAGGGAAGAAGGTGGCCACCGTCATACCAAGATGTCTCATGGTGGCAGTGGTGTGGTGTCCACAGCACTCACTGGGCTTTGCTTGTTGGCTTTGCAGTGAACAGCATGATGGTATTGCTGCCAGGAGTTTTTATGACATGCTGAGTTCTTCCTTCTAGCATAAGTGGGAAGACAGCTGGGTGGGTTTGGACTCCTCCACTTTTGCCTTGTTGCACTTGGCTCAGCTTGTGTGCATCTCACCTCGCTGCAGGCACCTGCTGATGGTGCATGAATTAAACTCATTCTCATCCCACCTGACATTAAGGAAGAATGTGGCCCTGCTGGGGGTAGTTCAGGTCTAAAATGGAATGGCTTCGGCCATGCAAAATTTTCTGACCCTGCTTGGGGGAAGCCGGATGGTTGGGTTTCCAGCTTGAGTGGAAATGAGCCACATTTGGGTGGCTTGGGCTGGATGTTTGGGCATTCACTAATTTTTATTGAAGAAACATTTCCCATGTTTTATTGTTTTTGAAGGAACTTTTCACTTCATTTGAAAAATAATCAATTCTGTAATGCTATGTTTTAAAAATAAAAAATAAATTTTAAAAAAACATTTAATTTATGTCAAATTTTTTTTTTTGAGGAAATTTTCCTTCCTGGAGGCTTCCCCGAGTATCTGTTTTTGATGTCATTCAAAACAAAGGCCAGATTTTGAAATTTCAGATGTCACTGAAAGAAACCTCGACCCTCTGCTCACTCCAGTCATTAACTGTTTGTGTTCTGACATCAGGGATCCAGTGATTGGCCTGTGACACTCATGTTCCCAGAAATGCCTCCTCAGCATGTCAGGACAGAAGCAGATGGAGCCAAGCATTTCCTCAGGCTGCTTGCCAGCAAAGTCAGTGGTGGGCCTGCAGTTTGTTGCTGAAGACAAAGATGTGAGCATGGCTGACTGAATTCAGCCAGTTGTTTATTTTTTTTAATGTTGTTTTAAGTCTTACCCAAAGAAGGGATTTTTCAGCACAGGGGTTATCTACATGCTTTAGTCTCACTTGTGATTCTTAACAGAAGGGAGAACTGGTCACTGGATCCTTAAGTCCTGCAGGTTCAGAAGGTCACCCAGGGCCCCCATAGGCCTGAAGTGGCTCCCAACAGCCTCCCTTTTCTCTGCATGGTCAGAGAAAGTGTGTGCAGAGGCCTGCTATCATATTCTTATTACTGTTTTTCCCTCTTTCCATTTTCAGGCTGTCCAGCACAGATTTGTGTTTACTTTTTGCCTTCTTCAAATTTTCTGTATCTCATGATCTCCATCCTTGCAAATAAAGAGCATGAGACACAACACAGCCTACATCCATGGGGCTGAGGTTTCTTGCCCATCACAGAAGGCAGCAGCATAGAAGCTGTCAGCTACAAGCAGCTCTTGATGTAGGGTGTTGTGTAAAAATGGGGTATTTGGTGCAAGCCAAAATGTTGCTGGGGGTTGTCCTAGCAGTTCAGCAGAATGAAAAGCTTAAGGCAGTGCTGGGGGTCACAAGCTCTGCTAGTGTAGTTGCAGCCCAAGCTGCCACTCGTCTGCTGCTGGTGTAAGGCAGCAGAGGAGCTGAGCCCTGGCAGTGGAAGCTCCTTGCCTGCTGTGTCTCACCACTGTGTTCTAAAGGCCCTACTTGCTGCTGCTTTTCATAATTTTTGTTTTTCTAGGGAAGTGACAGCTTACCTCTGGTGTGTGGCCTGGGGCCTATGAGCTGTCCTCATGGAGTGGCTCTTGTTCTTGTCTTTCTTTCAGACAAAGAGCACTTGAAGGAGAAGGAAAAGTTGGAGATGGAGCTGGCAGCAGTGCGTTCAGCCAACGAGGACCAGCGGAGGCACATTGAAATCCTCGACCAGGCCCTAAACAATGCACAGGCCAAGGTTATCAAGCTGGAAGAGGAGGTGAGGCATGGACAATATTTCTGTTCTCTGAGGATAGACACAGCTCACAGTTAGACCTTCCTCCAAGTCCTGATTCTCTTCTACCCAAAGGATATTAGGTCTTCCTGTTTCCCTTGCACTTGCCATTTTATAGAGAAAATGTGTAGTTACACAATGCTGAGCCAAACAAGCAGGCACAGGAGACCACAGATGTGTCTAGAGCAAAGCCTTCAGCATGTAGCCAGGAACAAAATCAAATTCAACTAGCTGGTGGCTGAGGTAATGGTAGGATTTAACAAAAAAATTAATAAAAAACTGACTACTCACTGGCCTGGGACTGTTGGAGAGATGTGGTGTTAATGCATCCCATTTCTGGGATGGGACCAGTGAGTCCCAGGAAGCTTTTGAGATGTGCAAGGCAGGGCTAGGTGACTTCACATCTTAAAATATCTGGCCAATCTGGCTGGAAGCAGACTGACCAGGATTTAGAGCTACGGGTTTTATTTGAGAGCTGAAGAGAACCTATCATACTGTGAGACCCAAGAAGTGCAAAACTCTCAAGAGGTCTTTAAGCAGTAATCATATAAGCCTGATCGTGTAAACAGGTATTCAGATAGGAAAAGAAATCCCAGGCACAGGGAGCTCTTTAAACTGACAGATGGAGCAATACCTAGTAGCTGGAAGCTGAAACTAGACAGATTCAAAGTGGGAGTAATGCTCAGTTTTACCTATAACTAAGAGGGACGTTATCAGTTCTCCATTACTGGTGAAGAAAGTTTCAATTTATTGTATTCCTTAAGGACCTTCAAATCAGGAGATGCAAGTCTAGTAACTATTTGAAAGTCTGTGCATACTATCAGATAAAGCAAAACAGTCAAAATAGGCCTTTTTGACCTTTTAGAGCCCTAAAATTTCTGTCCCTGGGACCAACAGAGGGAGAATTTTTTATGGAAGTAAAAGGTCCATGATCTTTTCCACCTAAGTGGCCAGGTCATTGGTGACAGGGAGACTGTTGATCGACCTCTGCCTTAGCAGATTAGGTAGAGGTTCAGGCTCTGGCACAGACTATTGGCATGGTCTTGGGCAGCTGTGTTCCTCTTCGGAGCCTCCGTTTTCACCTGTGCCCTCCCCAGGGCTGGCCAGGGGAGCAGGGGACTCCAGGGGTCTTGTGGGGAGCAGAGGAAACCTTTCCCAAATACCTGTAATTAACTTAAGTGCCATTCATTGTCTTGGAAAGATGAAGGGAGAACTGACCTTTGTGATTTTTGAATGTTTTTTATTGGCAATAGAATGACAATGACAGACTCCCTGTTAGGCTAACCCATGATTACTTAGAGTCTGGAAGATTTAAAATAGTACATGTGAGTGCTGAAGGCATTGCTGGTTTGTACCTGCCCACTGGGCCATTCTGACTCCCTATTTAGAAACATTTTTGAAACTCCATTTCCTCAGATGGATGTGCTCAGCAGCAAGAAGAGGATCACATTAAGTATAACTGCTCCTTTGTTGATTAGACTAAAACCTGCTCACCATCCAGGTGTGTTTGGGGCAATCCCTTTGGGCTAGCTGCAGGAGCTAGCATATCTTTAATCTGTACATAATTCACTTGATACTCTTTGGCTGAAAGGCAACCTGAGGTTTTCTATTTGCATTTCATTACAAAGGGCTGAATAAAGGAATGTTTTAGGTGGCAATGCTTGTTTCTACACTCATGTCATCATGCAAGAGATGGGAAGAAATAGAAAAAGAAAGTGTTTAGCTTGTGTCTGGTCCACAGACTGTCAGTGTGGCACTGTTACCTGTGACTTGCTGAGTAGAGACTAGTGAAGGCAGGAGCATATATACAGTGATTTCCAGGCAGGGGGTTCAAGAACCTACCTTGTGCCTGCTGTGTTGTCGTAAATATGTTTGTGACTTTAGGGCTCTAAGAGCTAGGCAGTAGTCAGTTTTTAGTCTAGTCATCCAACAGAAATGTGCCTCTGCTGGATCCTGGATTGTGGATTGGTAGAGCTAGAAGGAGCTCCCCTCTAGGGAGCTCCTAACCTGCTGGGGCATGGCAGGTGTTATGGAGGTGGTATATTCCTGCCTGTAGGGGCACTGTAGGTGTTACAGACACCTTGGGCATGGTAAATCTCAGAGGTGACATATTTGAAAGTGATGCCATGGTATTTGCCAGAGTATATTTGAGTCCTCAGCCTGGCAAACACATGTTGAGCTGGTACCTTTTAACTTCTTTTTTCACTCTAAGGGCAGTTCAAATTAATTTTAGCCCAGCTGCTTTGTTTTAATTGTTCAAGGCAATGTGAAGCAGCTTGGTTGAAGTGCAGTTAATCTGAGGCTACCAGCATATGCCCAAGCTCCAGCACTCACCTTCCCTTTTGTGCTGTTTCGTGGTTGAATCAGATCACCTTTTTGACAGTCTCCAGTGTTTCTGGATCTTTACTAGGCACATGCAAAAAATAAGTTGTAGTGTTAAACCTTCATTTTAAACCAGGGATTTTTACTATAATTCAAAATATATTGAGGAAAACACAAATTCAGTCAAATCAAAATGACTGTTACTATTCTTAACAGAGCTCTAGCTCATGCACTGCTTTGTAAATCTGCCCAGATTTCTTCTACCACCAGCATGTAATTAACAGTTTTTAAATCAAGCCTTGAGAAATAAGCAGTAGCTACTAAGTTGAATTAACATAAGATAGTGTTCTTTGTAAATCTCCATTATCCTGAGTGCCTGCTGGTAGAAGAATTTAATTCAAAATGTGTAGGTGGTATTATCACTGCATGTCATTTAGCAGACTGTTGCTGAAATCCTGTGTCTGTTCCATGCTTTAAATAGAAAACTGAATAATTGGAGAGAGCTCAGAAAGCAGCTGTACAATTTATTTGGGGTCCAGAAGCTGTTCTTTGCTGGGAAGAATTAAAGTGAAAAGTTTTCTGAGCTTCAGTCTGTGCAGATGAACATGAATCATTGAATGTGTAAGATTAGATGGGATGACAGTGGTTCATCTGGTCCCGCCTCACGGCTCCAGCAGAGTCATCCTAGAGCACGTGGCACAGAATTGTGTCCAGATGATTCTTGGTTATCTACAGTGAGGGAGATTCCACAACCTCTCTGGTCAGTCTGTTCCAGTGCTCGGTCACTCACATGGTAAAGAACCCCCAGGTCCTTCTCTGCAGAGCTGCTTTCCAGCAGGTCAGCCCCTGCCCTGTACTGGACTAGGGGCTATTTCTCCCCAGGCGCAGGGCTTTGCTTTTGCCCCTGTTGAATTTCAGATGATTCCATCTCTCCAGCCTGTCAAGGTCCTTCTAGAGAGATCCACAGCCCTCTGGGGTATTGGCAACTCCTCCCAGCTTTGTGGCTGCAGGGAACCTGCTGAGGAGGCATCTGCTCCTTCACCCAAGTCATTGATTTTACAGTTTACAATGGTTACAAATTTACAATGGTTTAACAATGCTGGGTCCAGTATTCAACCTCGGGGGACACCACTAGTGACAGACCTCCAACCAGACCCTGTGCCACCCTCTGGGATCTGATGTTCAGCCACTTCTTAATCCTGTTCCCTGTCCACTCATCCATGGTTCCTGAGTTTACCCATAAGGATGTTGTGACAGTATCAGAAACCTTGCTGAAGTCAAAGTAGACAATATCCACTGCTCTCTCTTCATCCATCCAGGGATGCTGTCAGAGACATTGCTACTTAACATAAGAGGAAATAATGAGATGCAGTGTTTGGAGGCTGAAGCTTAGCAAATCAGACTGAAAATAAAGAGTTAAGAGTAATTAACGCTGAAACAATCTTAGAGTGATAGTGGATCCTCCATCTCTCACAGCCTTTTATTCAAACCTCATATCTATAGAATTCAATTGTTCAAACTGGAGTTACGTTTCTAGCATGGATATTTTTCCAAGACCCACTCATCTTTGCTCAGATTTATTTGCTTGGAGTTTATTTGCCCTTTCAGTCTTAGCTCTTCTTTATCTCTATTTTCCTAATCCCTAAGGACAAGGGCAGTGTTCAGGCAAGTTTGCGGATCTGGTGAAGAACTGAATTGTTTAATTTAATGCTTTTTGCTCTAGTAGATCACAGTTTGGAAACAGAACAAGAAGTAATTTGTTTAAATTGCATAAGAGAAAGCCAGATTAAGCATTAGGGTAAAAGTTTTCTGGCAGTAAAGGAAAATAAGCTGTGAAGTTGTTTGCAGGGATAGGTCGTGTAATTCCTACCACTGGGTAATTTTGTAAACAGCTTATACGTGCCAGGTTTTATGTACAGTTGATCCCATCATGCAGCAGGAGAGGATTGGTGCCTCTCCAGTTTTGGGATTTTTTGGAGTCTGTGAGTCTTTGAGGTGTTAGAGGTTAGTGTCACATGTCTCTGAGTGTAGTCACCCCTTCCTCATGGATCCATGCTTCACTGGCAACCCAAATTTGAATTACAGCATTTTATACTTTGTGTTTTAAGGCATTAGTGATTGTTTTTTTTTTGTTGTTGTTTATGAATCTACATGCAGAATAGAAGTCAGAATTGGCTTGAGAACCTCCCTATAAATTTATGAGTGTGAGAACTGTCTTAATTGTGTATCTCCTGCAAAATTGTTTTCAAAGGCAGTGGGTATGAGAGTGTTGCCTCACCCACAAGGGCAGAGGTGTGTGAGTGTGAACCCAGGGGCCTAGAGGGCTGCTCCAAAGCCAAGTAGTGGCTGCTATGATACAGGTGGACCCTGCAGCATTTGGCAGGACATGGGAGAGCAGATGAGGTCTGCTGCCAAAGAGAGACCCTGGGGGAGCTCCATAACCGTCTCTATCCGTGCTGGTGTGGCTGGAGGTGACACAAACACCTTCCTATTGCCAAAATAGCACATTCAGCAAGAACCCTCTGCTGTGTGGGCTTTGCCAAGTTGTGAGATCCTGAGGAATGCAGCCTTCATGCTGCTGCCAGAGACTAGTGGGGATTATAATCTCATTAATTTTCACGGAAGGTCCAGGGAGCTGTAAGCATTAGCCTAGATTTCAGCAGGGCTAAGGAGGTCATTCTGCCAAGCTGTTGGTGCCAGGCATTAGGGAGGTTGGTTTAGACCAAGCTGTGCTTTTGCTGTGAGCAAGCCTGTATTTCGCTTCACCTGTGACATGGATGGATTTAGGGTGCCAGAAGAGGAATTCATACCCCTTTTGGGGTATGCTTCTTATGCAATCTCTGGCTGTAAAATCCTGCATTGCATAAACATTGCCATGTTTAGCCCTTCAGTAATTGCATCATAGACGTAAAGAGGGCCTGGCTTTAGCTGCCAGGACATCCCATCTACAGATCAGTATGGACAAGCCTGTGAGCAGGATAGAATAGGTGGAGCACTTCTGGCTGCTGACACTCCACCTTGTTCCACTTGTGTTGAGCAAATATGCAGGAGTGAAGAAAACCCCTCTGTTCGGGTGCCGGCAGTCAATAAAACCCATGGGGACTCAACTGGGTCTGTCCTGTGTGTTTGCCCAAAGAGTATCCACCAACATGACAGCTCTTGCTTAGAAATGACCTGGAGGGGTTCATGGTTAGCAGATCCCCAGTGGGTGGAAGATCTGGGGCAGCATTCCTTCCGAAAAGGGTAGCTCTGCCCCAGCAATGCCTGCTGTGTGCGTTCCCTGCCCGTCAAAGAGACACCATCCTTTTCCTAGAGAAACTCCTGGGAGCAAATGACCAAGGCCTTGCTCAAGCCCAGTGAGTGCCTGCCAGCAACACCAGGGTGCCAGCGGCCTGGGGTGGGGCACAGTGCCCTGCAGGCTTCTGACCCCCTGTCCCCCACAGCTGCGCAGGAAGCAGGCCTATGTGGAGAAGGTAGAAAAGCTGCAGCAGGCACTGACCCAGCTGCAGGCAGCCTGTGAGAAGAGGGAGCAGATGGAGCGGCGGCTGCGCACACGCCTGGAGCGAGAGCTGGACTCGCTGAGGATGCAGCAGGTGAGGACAGGGTGATATGGGCAGGACCCCAGCATGGGGCCTTTGGTGTTGATTTTAACAGAGATGGGCACTTGCAGCCCTGACAGGTGACATCTTGCTTTTGGATTCAGGTTGTTGGGCTGTCCTCCTAAACCATTCCGTTGGATAGGTCAAGGTCATGTTGGATGGGGCTTTGAGCTTGTGAAGTTTTCCCTGCCTATCACTAGGAGAGCTGGATTTAGATGATCTTTGAAGGTCCCTTCCAACCTGAACCACTCTATGATTCTTATTCCTGATCTTCAGCAGAAGATGGGGCCATTCTGCTGTGGGGCTCTGGATGCAGTTGAGCCCTGTCTGCTGCTGGGCTGACATGTCCTGGCTCCCCTGCCAAAGGGCAGGCTGGGGAAAATGTCCTTCCAGGTTTCTGTCTAGCAATGACAGATTGTGCAAAAACCAGCTCCACACAGAAGGAGGAGAGGAAGGGTGTGGTACACATGAGTTTCACCCCAAAAATTTTAGCCAATGTGTAATTGAAAAGAGTGAGTAGGATGATGTGGGGTCTGGTAGGAACAAGATCTAGGCCCACATCTATTCTGTGTAAAGCTTGATTTATGTGCTTCACAGAAACTTTGATCCCTGACAGATCTGGAGCCAAGTGATATCATCTTTACACAATAAATTATTTATGTACCAGTCCAGTCCAGAGTGGGCCAGGAGTATAGATTTGAATTTCTGTATGTCTCCCCTTGTTTTTTGGCAGCCCTGTGTCCTTAGAGGGCTATTTTATGCACAGTTACTCCTTTGTTATAACACCTTCATCCCTAAGCCACAAAGTCCAGTCATCTTAAAAAAGAAAAAAAAAAAAAAAGAGGTTGCAGGGAGAATTTCCAGGCTGCAGTTTGCACCACATGCCAAATAAATGGGCATAGACTCTGGAGGAGAGTGAGCAGATAGGCTAAATGTAGCTAAATGTATCAAACTACAGCTTGGGGAAAAACCAGCAACATAAGCAAAGCATGATGCTCTTGGAACTCTTGAAGGGCTCACTTGTATCTGTCATCACACGCATCTGCTACTATAACGTTTCCTTATTTATAAGGGGGACAGCTATTTATTAGGGGACAGCTGTTACACAGGGCTTGTGCTGCCAGAAAGCAGAGGGGCTGATCCCGCTGGCAGGATGCCATTGGGAAATAGCTCTACAGTTAGGGTCAGTGTCAGTGGTTTGCAGAGTCATGAGGCGGCCAGACCTGAGAGCATCCCCTTCCTTCCGACGGCCCCAGGCAGGGCAGGTTTCCCAGCTCCGTTCCCAAGGTGTCACTCTGCTGCTGCTCCCTGCAGACCCTTCTCATTCATTTCTACTCTTTCTTGCTCCCACAGAAATATTTTAAGTCTTTCTTACCCAGTCCACCATGGGCTTGGTGTTCAAGTCTTCTCAGTTCCCCCTTAGCCAGCTCTCTTCCAGTTTAACAAAGGAATTACATGGAATATGACATGCTAATGCCATTTGAGAAATGAACGTCTGAGAAAAATACAATTAAAATTCAACTGAAGGTAAAGCTAGAACTAAGAAAAATTGGGATACAGTGACAAATTCATATATTAATTAACAGGGATGGACTGTTGCTGAAATCCTTGTCTTGGGTGTTCAGGCTATGTCTGTTCATTTTGGCAGAAAATTCTTCTGTAACTTACAGATCATTTAATTTTAATTTTTTTAGGTACTGTAATTAGCAATTGGCTTTTGGGTTGACATAGTTTTCAATTGCTTGCACCCATTCCATCTAGTAAGTGTTTAGAGGAAAAATACTCTTAATTTCTTATATCACCTATCAGCTTTGAGAGAAAACTTCAAGGTATTTTTACTGTTGTTATCTATACTGTTTGTTTATGAGCCACAATGCCGCAGAGAACCACATGGCATCAAAATACCCCAGCTTTTCACTTCAGAGCTGTCTTCTCCGAGTAATCAAAATTACAGCTACTGAAACATTTTCTCATTAGAGAGAAATAAAGGAGATTTTATTTTCTCCTTTTTACCAGAGTCAGCAGAAGGTGTCCAGCACACAGGGAGACAGTGAGCCAGAATCTCTTCTGTCTCTGGCTTGCTGGTAGCTGAGTCCAAATGGCAAATCTTCCTTATCACTGACACACGAATTGGGACCAATAAACTCTTTCTGTCAGCACTGCAGGCTCAGTGTGCAGGGCTGGCAGATGTTTTGACTCACAAGATGACAAGCACCTGTGATGTCCCCATATACCATTGGTAGATCCAAAATACTACTTTCCTGACAGAGGCTTGACAATATTTTTGTCAAGCAGAGTCACAGCCATTGTTCCCAAGGGCTGCTCCACACTACATTTCCAGAAAGCATCTTGCAAACACGTTGTTACTGCACCAGAGGCAAAGGCTGCAGCCCTTCTCTGGTATCTCTAGTTTCAATGGTACAGCTTTGCCAGTGGAACTTCAAAGTGCACCATGAGTGCTCCTGAGATGTGGTTTCCTCTTTAGCACAATAGTGTTCACCATGGAGTATAAGCTTTCATTTTTTATTTTAAAATTAATTTATTTCTACTGAGCTCTCCTAGAGCTTCATGCCTCTCCCCTCAGTGCGCGTTCATCCCTCTCCTGAGCCAAGGACTGGATCTCCCTCCAGCTCTGCTCTCTCAGCAGTGAGAGGAGCTCAGGGTAGCTCACCTGTGCTGCTCAGGTGACTTCATTGAGTGCTGTAACTGGGTGGAAGAAATCCTGCCTGGACAAGCACTTTTCTTGCAGCATAGATGGAAAGAGTTATGCACCCATTACTGCTTGTCAGCATCCCATGGGAGCCATCCCACAGGTGCCTGGGGATCTTCTGCTCCTCTAGTTAGAAAGTTAGCTATTACACCACAGCAAGCATTCCCCCAGGGCACAAGAGAACTAATGTGCCAGAAGGGACAAGCTTAAATGCATGGCTGGGATATTTTCCCAGCTGCTGCTTTAAACAGGGTACATGTAACTAGGTCACAAGATGCTTTTTTTTCAGCTTGAATATATAAACCCTCTGGTAATAACTGCCTGTCCATACTGAGCACTGCCCAGACATGGGCATTAAGTCCCAGCAAGAATATTTTAAAGCTTCATTGCTTCTTTTCCTACCAATTTTTTTCATACTTTTTCCCTTGGCTTAGGGTATCCCAGGAAATCTCTGCACATTCAGGGTGGCAGCCAAATCTCTGTTTGTGTCACCATGGTCTGGGGAAACGTGCTAGGCTTGCACATATGGTCAACTCGCCTGTTCTCCTGCAAGCTAAGGGTTTTAGCTTAGGATTTCCACCTGCCCCTGTCAAAAGACACGGGGATGTCTTTGTATGTTGAAAAAAACAGAGGAAAAAAGGGTCAGCGTGTCATGCTTGGCAGGGCATGAATATCTGTCCCTGTTTCCACTGGCAGAGGCAGGGCAGCTACCAGGCAAGCAGCCTTCCGGAGCATAATGCCCCAGCCCTCATGGAGCTGGTGCGGGAGAAGGAGGAGAGGATCCTGGCCTTGGAAGCTGACATGACCAAGTGGGAGCAGAAGTATCTGGAGGAGAGTACGATCCGGCATTTTGCCATGAATGCTGCAGCCACAGCTGCAACGGAGAGGTAAGATGACCTTGCTGCAAGCAGGCAGCTCTGTTCAGCATGGAGAGCATGGCAAAATAATACAGAATTTTTGTTTTCCTAAGGCTGGATGTTGCTTGCCTTTCCCTGCTGAGTCTCACTGCCAGGGTTAATGTACTTCTCCAGAGTGTCATGCCAGTGAAGTAGAGTAGTTGCTTGAGACAGTATTTATCCTTCTGACTGGGTCCAAAAGTTTATCAAATCTAGGCATCAGATTGAAGCAATGGCCTCTGGCAGTCTCAAGGTGCCAAATTACACATCACAGGTAAGGCAGCTAGCTCCGAGCAGAGACTTGGTACATGGCTGCACCCATCCCATAGCCTGCAATAAGCTTGTTTAATCTAGTTTTAAAAACCTGTAATAAGGGAAATTTTGTTGCCTAAGTACCCTTTTTCACCACTTCATTTAACTTCAAACTAAAATATTTTCCTGATAGCTAAGCTAAACTTCATCACTTCAAATTACCTCCATTGATTCCTGTCCTTCCCAGGCACACAGGATGAACTACAGACCACTATTGATGTTTAAACAGCCTTGTAAATATTGGAAGACAAATATTCCCTATTGTATTTTCCCTTCCCTCAGCCATTTCTTACATGTCCTAGTCTGAACCCTTTCCCATTCACATTGCATATGTCTGGACTATCTGCCTCCAGTTTGTCTGTGTCAGAGCATGGTGGCCAAAAGCACAAAGGGCAGTGACACTTCCCAGCAATTAGGAGGATGAGATAGTTAACTTCTCACCCCAGTTTCTTAGGAACCAAATCCCCAGAAAGCATGCTAAAATTAATTTTCCATTTGAAATGCATTTAGGTGTGTGATTCAGAATGGACTTCCCTTTCACACTCCAGTCTAGGCAGCAATTACTGTGCTGTTTTTAATCTTTCAAAGTGTAGGCCTTTGTTACTAGTTCATGATGTAGTCTTGTTGACTTGGGATCTGGTGAGTGGGTCCCTCTGATGTCTGACCCTGTCCTTCTGGGTGGCTGTTTGCCCTGTGTGGGTCACCCATGATTCCAGTGTGCTCTCTGTTCCTTTAACCCAGTTAAATTAATGACATTTATGACCAGCCCAAGCGTGCAACAGGATGCCCCAATGCCAGGGAGCCATCTGCTTGACAGACAGCCATCGCTGGCTTGCTCTTTGGCGTTTTCTTTGCAAGTTTCAATCTCACTTGCAAAGGCCCCCCTCACAGTCTCAGGAGCCTGCCTCACCATGGTGAACCTCTTTGCCAGGGATGCCGTGGCCCCGGGCCACTCACACAATGACAGCTACGGCGAGACGGCGCTGGAAGTGCGGGGCTGGCAGGAGGAGGAGGAGATCGTGCAAGCCAACCGCCGCTGCCAGGACATGGAGTTCACGTAAGGGAGGCCGTGCCATTCCTTCTTGTTGGGGAGTTGGGTTCAGATAAACCAGGATGCCCTTCTGGTCCTTCCTGCGTGACTGGAAGAAAGGATGGGCTTGGCTTTACTTTGACTTAGTTCTGCTCTTCGGCATTCAAACAGGGATTCAAGAGTTGTTGTCATTAGATAACTTCCTCCCCTATCTTCCTGTTAAGCTTTGTGTGGCATACCCAACATTTTTAAAAAGCAGAGGCTGTTCCACTATTAAAAGTAGTGTGGCATGCAAGGATGCAAATTTGCAGACACTTTAATAAAACAGGTGTATTTGTTGGTTGTGGAAAATACCAGTCATTGTTTTTACTGGGTTTGGGTTTTGTTTTTCACTCACAGATGCAAGCTGATCCTACTACTCCAGGGAAGTAGTGGAGTTTTGCCACTGCCTTCATATAGATTAGCATCTTGTGTTTGCATTGCAAATTAAACATGTGATGATGAAAACTAATGCTTTCACTGTTTCACAATACAAAATGGATTGTATTACATATTGTACAGCATAGTCAGGCTAGTCATTTGACCGTCAAGGTGTACAGATTTTTGAAAAATATAGTTTTGTAATTGTTCAGTATGATTTGGTGTTAATCATTCCTGGAGAGGAGTTCAGATAATCCCATTGTTTTAGTGATTTGAGAGTTTTCAAGGTCTGTATGAGAGAAGTAGCAAGCTTTTCTCAGCTCTGAACCCATGTGCTGACTGTTGTTGCAGCAGTGAGGGAGAGGGCAGAGCCCAGACCACCTCTTAGAGAAAGTGAAAGGAACTCGCTTCAGCAGGTCTTTATTCCAGATGTCAACAAACCTGAATCCTGGGGTTAACTCAGTCTGCCAAAGCACAGTTTCCAAATTGTGGAAACATGGGAAACATGTGCTAGGCTTGCACTTATGGTCAACTGACCTGTTCTCCTGCAAGCTAAGGGTTTTAGCTTGGTATTGTAAAGGTACCAATGTGCAGCCTGATCGGGGTACTGCCCACAGCTCCTGGTGGCTAAGTAAAACCATAGCATAGATGGGTTCAGTTAACCTTGCAGAAAAGTTTTGGCTTAATAGCCAGAAATGCTGTCTGTTTTGAAGTGCATGGTTATCCTTGGAGGGACTGCCAGGAGCTGTCTTGTCCAAGTATCCAAAACCAGAGAGGACAGAGCAGCACGGCATCTGCCTGGGGGCCTCCCTGCTGCCTCCAGGTGTGGAGGCCCACCCATGTGAATGTTTTTTCCATTCCTGTAAGCAGAGCGTTTGTATTTTGACAGGATAAAGAACCTCCATGCCAAAATAATTGAGAAGGATGCTATGATCAAGGTCCTTCAGCAGCGGTCACGGAAGGACCCTGGGAAAGCTGACAGCGCCAACCTGCGACCAGCTCGGTCCGTGCCCTCCATCGCTGCTGCTGCAGGTGTGCATTCGCGCCAGACCTCGCTCACCAGCAACCAGATAGCTGAGGACAGGAAGGAAGAAAAGCTCTGGAAGGGAAGCATGGGTGAGCTCAGCTTTTGCTTAAGCTTTGGTGCATCCATCACTTCATCCTAATCCTTCTGCTTGAGCTTAGCAAAGTGCCTTGGGACTCATTGCCCTGACAGCTCATTTCCAGAACACTTTCCGTGGGTAGAATGTGTGTCCTTGTGCTTAAGTAAAAAAACAGTAATTCTTTACCCTTGCATTGTATCTTAATTACATTTTTTATAATATTAAATCATTCTGCACTGTTTATAGAAAGCCATAGTTGAGGGAAGTCCACCCAAATACAAGCACATAATATTTGCAACTTTTTGGCAGTAAAGAACAAATTTGGGCTTGAAATAAAGCCTGAATAAAGTTATTCAAGAGGTTAAGCATCCCTTTGGATAGGACAGCATGGTGTGATGTGGCCGATAAATGGGAAAATCAGTGCAGGACTGCCCATTGCTTGGGGCCATGTAGGATGGGGGTGTGGAGGTGTGCAAGGCTGTGTCAGCAGTGTCACGGGATGGGTGTGCAGAAGGGGAGGCAGAGAGGGGAAGCTGCTTTCAAAAAACTGTTCTGTAGGAAAGTACTGTATGAATGCCGGAAAAAGCAGCATCAAGGGGAAAAGCTAAGCCAAACTAAATGACTGGAGCCATACCCAGCATCTTTTGGCCCCGGGTGGTACGGGGAACAGCATATACATTTGAGCCAGGATGCAACTGACCTCTCTGTGTTTTCAGGGCTGCTCTTGGGAAAGGAGCACCATGAACACCCAGCAGGCCCCTCACTGCCTCCACCTCTGCCTTCCTTGTCTTGCATGCCTGTCCCAGTGCCGGCCGCCTCTCACGCAAAGACAGGCAGCAAAGACAGCAGCACTCAGACGGACAAAACCGCTGAGCTCTTCTGGCCCGCCACCGCCTCCTTCCCTGGCCGGGGACGCCTGGCTACCACCCCATCACACAGCCCAGCCCTATGGCCCCTGGGGACACGAGTGGCCAGCGAGAAACTGGGTGAGCTCTGCCAGATCCCCGGTCCCTTGGAAATATCAGCACGCCTGGGGCTATCAGCAATCCCCAGAGACACATCAATAATGGGGTCAAGTGGCGATTAGTGGGGATGCGATGCTGCTACAGTTTGTAAGGTACGGTGCAGGTTTCTTCAGGGAAACTGGAATTGTAGAGAGAGAACTTTCTAAGGCTGCCCAGAGTGGCTTTGCAGAGCTTTGTGGTTGGCAGCTTCTGTAAAGCTCCGTTCATCTGTGGCAGGCAGAATTTGCAATTATTCATGCTGCCGGATATAAAATTGTAGAGTTTCACACCTTGAAAACACTCCACACCTGCTCCCATACTCAGACTCTTCTCTTTTTTTTTTTCAACTGAAACCATGGTTACTTAAACCACTATTTTCTCTCTAATTTTTAAAGGAAAGCTGGGGGGAATAGTAAGGAAAAATTGGAGTTGGTTTTTTTTTAGGGGGATGAAGAAGTACTATTTTAGTTATTTGAAAGGTGGAAACTGCTGGTTTGCAGCCCTAGCAAAGGAGACACTTATTTTATGCACATTATTTTGAAAAAAACTTTCTTACACATTCATCTCCTCTCAAAAGCAAGTTTTCCCTCTAAAAACATGCTAGGTTTCATTAAAAGGGCTGACTACCACAGAACTAGATGGTCTTTAGTGCCCCTTCCAACCCAGACCATTCTATGATTTTATCTAATGAGGTTCTTTGGTCTGTATCTCAAATACTGTCTTTGTGCCTGTCCTCGAGGTCTGTACACACTGACACACCTGTGTCACTGTGTGGGGAATTCAGCATCACACCTTCTTAGTGTCCTGACAAATCTGGCTTTCATTATATAGGATGTACAGGTAATACATGCCCCACCTTGAAGGAATAGGTTGATATTTGCTTTGAACAACTTGCTGTTGAATTTGGACTGGAGACCAACTTTCCCTTCTTTCCATTGCAGAGAACTCCAGCCACGCGAAGCTGCCTGACAGCAAAGGCAGAGTGAGCAGCCTGCTCCACAAGCCTGAGTTTCCAGACACAGACATGATGGAAGTCCTCATCTGAGCAGAGGACAGCATCTCTGGGGTTGTGTGTGTACAGGCAGGCCCAAGATGGTCCTCGGTGTGCCAACCTTGAAAACTAACCCTGAGAGTCTGAAAAAAAGGACAAAGATAGTTCCCAAATTGAAGCTAGAATCTGACATGTTGAGACTTTTGACCAGGCAAGAAGTCAAGAGCACTGAAGAGGAGTGATGGAATGAATGTCTGAGATTTTCTGAACAGAAAGGGTCGTTGGAAATGGAAAAAGGTGTGAGAAGGGGAGTGTTGAGGAAAAATGAAACTGTGTTTTCTGGAATAACGTAGTGAAATTACCAACTGGTTGCACCCTGCTGCTCTGTTATCCTGCCTCTGCTACCAGGACAGGGAATGAAATCCTGTCTCTTTGGAGACCATAGTTTTTGAGTAATCCAGGAAAAACTTGCATCTTCCTCAGTATCAATACATTTCTCAAAGGTTTCAGTCTCAAAAATACCACTTCTTAATTTTTGTGAATAATTGGTCAGTAGATGTACACAGCAGGTTCTTGGAAGTATTTGTTGAAGTGCCATTGGGTGTGGCTTTCCTGGGCAGGCAGGTCAGGTGCCTCTTCCCTGGCTGGATGAGTGTTTATCTTGGAGCTGAATTTACAGTACAAATATTCATGTCTTGCAAACCTCAGCTTGCTGAGACTTCTTTTTTTGATAGGGCCAGTTGTTGGCTGGAATTCTCCTGGTAGATTAATGTAGAAGGGGGAGGGGGGCCCTGCTGAAGCAAACCCTGTTGTAACCAAAGGAAAGTTTCAGGAGGGAAGGATGGGGGAGGATCCCATTGGCTCCCTAAGGGGCTGTGCGTTCTAGAGTTCCTTCAGAGGGGGAGCTGCGTGGGTTTATTTTTAGAGGAGTTAAGCTGGGTTCACAAGTGAGATCAGAAGATAACTCTTTCTGGGCACTGGTACATAATATTGGAAGAATTAGTGTGTTTGTGGTAAGAACAAGATTTTTCCTGACTTTCAGTTCTTACAGGCAAATTCTACCTTCCTTGAGCATACAATCCTGCTGTTCAAGCTGATGTGGGACTGGACATTAAGGAGTGCAGGAGCAGGCTGGGAAGGGTTTAACTGCAAAGCAGTATGTGAGCATCCTGTCTTTTCTGTGCTGAGCTGCGGTTTCTTTTCACCTTATTTTACCCAGGGTGGAACATTTCTTATTTTCAGCTTTGTCCCTGAATTCAGTAACAGGCAGCCAACTCGCCCGCTGTGTTACTTGTGGCTTTGTGCACTGCACATGCCAATGGGGAAATTTTCCTCTATAAGGCATTTCTGTATTGGCTTCGTGGAGTTCCTGAGCCTTGTGGTGCACCATAATGACTTTAAGGAGAGCTTGGCTTTCGGAAAAAGAGCAATGTGATCTAATGTGAAGCTGCTTAGAGTGGAAAAGTGATGGGTGCTAGAAGTAATCGTGCACTCAGGGCTGGCTCTAGGTCACCACTTCCTGTAGGTGACAAAATCAGAGCTCTTGACTGTTGAGAACACCAGGCATTTTAAACTCTGCTTTCGCCGAAAACTGAAGTCCTTGTGAACTGAAAGCCTTCACAGGCCGGAGCCTTGTGCTGATACCTTTTTCTTAAAAAGAACAAAATTGCTATCTTAAAGCTATGCACTTATTTTTGCATGTACCTAGAATTAGACATCTGTTGTTGTCACCCTCTTTCTGAGTTTCGCATTTGTTAAACAAAGTAGTGGTAGGTAGGTTGTGCAGGAAGCAAACTGTGTGTTTGAAGTATTAGCAGCTTTGCATTGTGAAACCAAAGGTATAAAACCCTTGGAAGATGTTATGCAGCTTAATATATTCCTTGTAAGAGAATTTTTTTTCCTCTAAAGTTAATTTAAACGTTGTAATTGTTTGCATAAAAGCCGGGACCGCGTGTGACATCACCACTGACCCACTTTTGGGGTCCTTCCTCAAGCATCTGTGGTAGGAATGGGGCAGGAGAAAGACAAGCTGAGGGAATACAAGTAAAATGTTGGTGAATTTTTAATTGCATCACTTTTTATCCAAGAAATAAGGATGCCCAGGTGCTTGGAAGTCCCTAAGCATTTTGTTACCAGCTGTAATATTTATTTTGCTGAAACTCTTGAGTACGTTGTGTGCAGGCAGACAGAGAGGCGTCCAGAAGAAACAGTGCTGGATCAGCTGGATCAGCTCTCAGTTATGCCTGGTAGTGGTTCAGCTCGATTTCTCAAAAAAATTCTCTTCAGCTAGAGTACAGCACTCCTCCCTGGGGGCGAGATCACAGTCTCACCAGTTTCTGCTATCCAAAGCTGGCTTTACACTTGATGCTGCCCCAGATTCATGGTTGCATATAGGAAACTGTCAGAGACAGTGTGTAGGCAACTCTCGTTGTAGGCAACGGCTCAAATAAGCCAAAAGGTTCATTCTCACCAATTGTGTTAACTCAAGAGGTGTTAGTTTTCCTGGAGGGAAGGTCTGGAGGACTGGTGTGTGTCTCCCTCTAGCCCAGGCACTAGCAGGACTTGCATGGAGTACTACTGCCATATGTCAGCCCCGCTGAGCAGAGTGGCAGAGCTCCATGTGTGCTGGCTTTCCCAGCTCTTTGAACTGTTTTGTGTTTTGGGGAAACAGTGCTGTAGCCATTCCAGGTGATGTCAGTGGTATCTAGTTGTAAAATACTGTCATTTTTTGTTGTTGCTGGTTGTATAGAGAATTTTGTGTACAGTGTTGTACAGCTGGAGGGTTGTTTGTACATAGGGGGGGGAA
This sequence comes from Regulus satrapa, assembly GCA_013396955.1. Classification (NCBI taxonomy): domain Eukaryota; kingdom Metazoa; phylum Chordata; class Aves; order Passeriformes; family Regulidae; genus Regulus; species Regulus satrapa. Next base: position 254,345 of record VWZN01021666.1, on the reverse strand, counting down.
GTGAAGGACGTTATGTGTCACCCCCAGCAAATGTTGATATTATTGGTCAGCCAAAGATTTCTTATTCTTTGCTGTTTAAATTTGTGCCTTACTATTGTAGATAATAAATGTATAAACATATTTATTTTCTCACTTTTCCAGTGTGAATACACTCAGTCCTCTGAAAGGAAGGACTTAAAAAAATTCTTTAAGCTTTGCAAACAATGTGCTAAGACTAAGAGGGACTTTTAAGGTTGCAACTTCTCCACTTTTCACAGGTGTTAATGGAAGGCCCCACAGCAGGTGACACCAGTAGGTGCATATGGGCATGAAATTAGTGGGTCTTCAAGGCTGAGGATCAAACTGGGAGCTTGCCCAAGCAGGAAGAGCATGATTTTAGTGAAATCGTCTTCACTGGAAGGAAATGAGAGAGGAAACCTAATGAGATACTTTGGTGAAGATATGAATATTTTTTAGCCCTATGTTTCTGCTAAGCATAGAACTCCCAGTGATATTTTTGTATTTTTTCCTGAGGGTCTGGGGCTTCTTTATTTGATAGATGTCGGATCGGTGTGAGTGAGGTACCTAAATATCTTTTATATCTAGATGTTCTTGAATTATATACTGTGCTCAGTAAGGAATAAAGATCAGATCCCTTTTCGTGCTGTAGTGCTGGCAAGGGGAATGCTCCAGCCTGGTGGAAATGCTGTTCCTATGTTTGTTTATGCAACTGAAATAAATGGGGGGAAGGGAGCAAAAGTTAGCCAAGTCTCTGGCTCTGAGTTAGGGAGGTTTGCTCAGCAGGCTCTCACATGCTCTTGAAAGTGTCTGTTAAAAAATTCCTGAATCAGGTGTCAGGGAGCTGCAGGCATGAAAGGCATGAATGCCACTAAGGGCCTCTCTCTTCTGTGAGTTCTTCTCTGCCTGTCCCAACCTTCTCTCCCCAGATCCTTGCACATGTTGAAAAACCAACCTGTCCTGAGGAGGGGTGTGTCAGCAAAGATCCAGGAGGGTTGCAGAAGCTTGAGGAGAAGTTTTCTTGACCCAGATCCAGGCACCACATGTTCCCCCTGCAAGCACAGGTCAGCCTGACCCATCTGATCACTCCATCTTCAAGGCATAGCAGCTGGTAGTACTTCTTGTGCCACAAACAAAAGTTTGGTACTTGTTGAGATTGTGGCTTTTTGACTTCCTTCAAGTCAAGATTTGACAGTAAAATTTGACATGTATCTTGTTTTTCAAGGCCATGGAAGAAAATAAAGTAATGGAGGCCAAACCAACTGTGTTCAGGTATAACAAGGAGGGGGCTTATTCCATTTTTGGGTTGTGTCTTCACCACAGATACTCTGGCCAAAAAAATGAATGCCGCTGTAACACTGTCTGCAGGTTAAATATAGTTTGCATATTCATGTCAGGAATAAATATACAAAGAAGCAAACTTTCAGAGTCAATTTGTTTAAACATTAAAATCCATTATTCCAAAAGTAAGTAACAGACCTGCATCATGTAAAAAGAGCGAGCTCAGAAGAGCTAAAACTATTAGCAAGATGGCCATTTAGAAGCATTCAAAAATCTAGTCCTATCCAAAATAACAAGTCCTTTTCAGGATTCACTTAGATTCAGTGCACTGTGCAGCTGTGACCTCTCTGCTGGGTTCTTCTAACTGGTTTGTTACCATATTCAGGGCTTTCTCCTCACGGAGTTTGAGAGGGCAAACATACAGACAGCAGTGAGGTGCATTCTTGGGGAAAAGCTGTGATTTCTGACATCTTCAAGTAACTTATGGGTCTGGACTTAAGGTCTGCTGCAGTGAAATGTGAAAAATTCAGATCTCACTCCTGGCAGGAAGGATGCTGCCAGGTGTCTGCTTGTCATTGGGATCCCCAGTCAGGTCTGGATGCAGTCCAGCAAACCAGGCTGGTCTGAGCACTCCACTGTGTTCCTCAACAGCTCTGGGTCAGGTAGGTCAGCCTGAAGGTAGTAATCCCCCTCTCTGCAAACCAAAGCAGGTGGGGAAAACAGGGCACAACAGCCACAACGCAGTCCCGCCTGAGAGAGGGATAAAAACATGAGCAGCTATCATTGTGCCACTGTGATTAATGTTCATCCAGACCTTAAGCTGCGGCTTTGAAGCCTTGTAAAACAAATGCGAGTGCCCAGCATTCCTGAGCTATAAAAGGCCCAGGAATTCATTCACTCGAGGTATGAAGACCACAAGCTATTTTCTTTCATACCTACCACTTCAGCTTTAGATGAACTAAATTTCAGTGTGCGTATTTTCCAGAGTAACCCTGCATGGCCCTGCTGCAGTCCACAACTCAGTCCTGTGCCAGTGCCCTCCAGTCTGACACAAAGCAGGGCAGCAATTAAGAGATGAGCCCCAGGTCTGTGTTGGTCCCCCATACTCTGGGAAGCTGAAGACCTGCAGTGAAGTTTAGTGCTGAAAGGGAATGGTTTATTTCCCAGTACCACATAATGAGGCAAGCTGAAAGTTGGAGGATGACAGTGCCACCCCCTCCCTGGGAAATCATACTTACATCTGACCGTTGTGGCTTCTCCAGCTGCTTGGTGGACTCTGACTCCTTGTTCATGGCTCCCCCTGGTGCCTGTGTGTCCTGGGAGCACTCTCGGTCCCCTGCAGAAGCAGGGTGAACAGCCAGCGACCCTCAGGCATGTGAAGCTTCCACCAGGACAGCTGGGCTCAGAATGAGAACTGTGATGGCAGCTGACATCCCTCTGCCAGTCCCTAGTTTGGGCCTTGATCAGCCCAGGTAGGAAAAATCCTGCTGGGAGGAAGCTCCAGAAAATGGAGAATGGTGTTGTAAGGTGTGAAGAGATAGAGGTCCTCTTGCTTGGCCTGTTACTTGGAGCATTTTTAAGATGATCCTTTGTGGTAGGCTCATTAAAATGGCAATGCAATTTGGTGTGCAAAAAACCTGCCGCTTATTGTAAATCCCATCTGAATTCACAGAAGGAGCCTTAAAGACCACATGTTGTTCCAAGATCCCTACCCTGGGCAGTGACACCTTCCATGAGACCAAGTTGCTCAAAGCCCCATCGAACCTTGCCTTGAAGGTTTCCAGAAATCCACAACTTCTCTGGGCAGCCTGTGCCAGTATCTCACCACCCTCACCAAGCAGAATTTCTTCCTTGTGTCCCATTTAAACTTTTCTGTTGCCCCTTTGCCGTTACCCCTTGTCCCATCACTACGTGCCCTTGTAAGAACTCCCTCTCTGGATTTCTTGTAACATCCCTGTGGTAGCTCTCATCCTCTCAGTGTACATCCTGCCCTGCTTCTCTACTGCACCTTCTCACCCTGCTGCCTCCAACATCTTTTTCCAGCTCAACCCTGCCAGAAACAGGCAGTGAAAGCCCAGGTGGTCAGGTTCTCATGCCACCAGTTTTACTGTTCAGTTTCAACACTGAACAGCTGAAGAGGAAAGGGGTTACATTATCTAGGTGCTTGTACAGTGCCTTGCACAGTACCATGTGTGCTAACCCCAAATCATACTCTCAAGCTGTAAATAAGGGTATTTGTTTGTGATTATTATTATCTGCGTGCCAGCTCTGTGCACCTCTGCTTTTAAAATGAAACCATTGTACACATTCCTCAAGCCTAAATCTGGTGCGTAAGTCAGAGCCCTTTCACTTAAGGTGTTAAATAATGCCTTATCCCCACCACAGGGCTTTTTTTAGATGGCTGAGCCTTTCTTTTCAGATGCCACGAGTGCCTTATCGTGTTACCCAGATGGCTGTGTGTGCTGGCTCTTCTGCCTGCAGGGCTCTGAAGCCTCACCTGACCTCAAATAGGACTGCAACACCAGCCTACATCATCCCTGTTCCCATCCACCACTAAAAGGTCCCCTGTGCCATTCTCCAGCAGCCCTGGGACAACTCCTGGGCAAAGCCAGCTGGCACAAGGTGTCTGCCCCTGTGGGGAAACAGCATGGGAACTGCTCTCTCTGCTGGCTCATCCTGCCTGCTCTCACCTGGTGCCTAAACTGGGATGGGGGTTTTGGTCTGAAGGATGAGTCCAGCATGTAAAGATGATGCTGATACCAATATTATAGTTACAGTAATTATAGCAGCAGTGGCAGTAGATGAAAAGAGAGAGCAAGCAGAATAAGACTGAGACAGACTAGGAGGAACATGATCTAGTTGAAGACGTCTGTTGTCATTGCAGGGGGGTTGGGCTAGATGGCCTTCAAAAGTCCATTGCAATCCAAACCATCCTATGATAAGGCTATAAATAAAAAATAGGAATAGGAATCAGAGCAAGAAATTAAGAAAAACAGGAATTGGAATAAGCATACTAAAAATGTTGGGTCATTACAGGGAACAAGAAAATTGAGAAGAAGGAGAAAAATCTGGTCATCGCTAGTAGCAGAGGAAAGTTTCAATATGAAGAAAATTTTATTCTAGCGTGAGCTAGACATTCATACTAAGGGAAATTTTTCTGTTATTTCCCTAGTGACCCCTGGCCATGCCTAAGCCTGTTCAAATGTAGGCCTTTCCACATTAAAAAAAAAAAAAAAAGAAGCTTGATCTAAGCACGGGGCTTTGAGTTTACAGCTAGAAAATGGGATTGTGTGCTTGTGGGAACTGAATCTGCATTTGAAAACTAGTTTATTTCACATCCCCGGGTGCAAAAGTCCTCTGTGCATCAACGTCAAGTTGAACTGTTAAGCTACCACAGACCAGGTCCATTTCAGTTTTAGAGAGGAATTTCACAGGCCCCTTTAGGAGCAAATATTTCCCAGCACTCAACAGCCTTCACCCCACACATCAGCTTCCTCCTTGGCTCTTTCACCAGCAGCAAGATCTTTCCCATGTGAAAAATATCCTTAAGTTCTAAGTAGAAGAGACTTTTCTGAATGCAGGAGCTGTCCCTCAGTTCGCTGGAGAGAGGAGAATGCCATCTGGAGGCCCCCTTCAGCAGCAGCTCCAGAGTTGCACTGTGCTAGGCATTTGTTGGTGGGGCATGGCCTGGGGTCCCAGCAGCCCCGGCAGTCCTGTGTTACCATCATATGCAAAAATCATGACCTATGGCTAGTCCCTCCTCATCCCAGCAGAGCTGGCCCAGAAGGATGCTGCAGCCCAGGACTGCTTGGGCTCTGGTCAGCAGCTGGGAATCCCTTTGGCAATCTCCTCCTCATCTCACCAGCTCCATGTGTCCCTTATGGGGGATCATCAGCAAAATAGTGTGGAGTCTGCACACATAAAGTAATTTATGTGGACAACTTTGCTGAATGCTGGATGACAAAACCCCAAAATGATCAAGCCCTGAACTTACTCCCCCATTTCCAGAAGCTGGTTTTGCTGAAGACCCAGTGCTTGTCCCACTGCATCCTTCATGCTCCTACTCCATTGTCCCCATGCTTCTTTTCTGCTGCACTGGTCAAGAAAACTTGTGGGTTCAAGTTTCTCATGAAGAGCAGCTTCTGGGTTAGTCCATAATGATGCCATTTAGCATCAAACCAACCCTCCTACATCCAGCTTGCCACCTCAGATTTGGAGCTGGGTTCTCAGACATTCAGTTATTTGCTGTCCCTGCAGATGGCAGGGAAAGCTCATCCTACCAGACTCCCTGCACTGGGCAGGAAAATACACAGCTGACTCCTAGGATGTTCAGGATATTAAAAAAACTCATTGGTTTATTGTTATTCACTCTAGAAATTGTATCCCTCACACACATACACACACAAAAAGAATTCCAGGTGTTTAGAAGCATCTTGGTCTTGTTCTCCCATTTACAACAGCAAGGACCGAGACTAACTCCACCCCAGCCAGGAACATAACACTTGGATAAAACCAGAGCCATGCTAGTCACAACATTAACATCTCAGAGCACTGGTCTTTTAAGCATTCTAGGACAGAAATTAGAGCTTTAAAATCTTCCAGCTCCCTTTGAGATGGCTCTTAACTGACCACACTCTCAGGCGTTGCCCAGCATTTTCCTGCAGACACTGAGTGTTTTGGAAAGCCTGTCAAAAGGCCCCTGAACTGGTTGTCAGAAGAGCAACTATCTGTGCTTAGAGTCTGAAACTCAAGTGCTGCTGAGCCACGAAGAGCAGAAAAACAAGTCCATCTGGTCTCACTCAGTGAATTATCACCTCTTTGCCTAAAGCACATTTCAGGAGCAGGAAGAGCTCCTTTCGATCCATGTTCCTCTGCTCATCTTTCCTGCTAATCCATCACGCTCCTTCCAATCTATTCCCTATACATCTCAAGATGTAGTCTCTTTACTTAATTTCACTATTTTATTATATTTTTTTAACTTTCTGCATCTGCTAGTTCTGAGCTGTTTCCCACCTACTGAGTGCAGTCCAAACACCCTCCAGGTTTTCTGTGAAATCCCTCCTCACATTCCCTAGCACCAAGGCACATTGTGGCATCTCTCCATTTTCCTGCAACACACCCACTCCAGTTCTCAGATCTGAAACTCTTGGCAAGGAGTAATTAATGGGGGGAAAAAAAGGATGAAATTAACAAACCCACTCCAAACCAACAACTGCTGAACAGGAGCCAGCAAGGCTACAGCAGTAAGGAAAGGAAAAGCTTTATCCATACATGCTCCCATATATTGCTACAAACATTTGCAATCAGTAACAGCTAGTAGCTTTATATTAAAAGGAAGAATAAAATTTAAAATGTTTCTGATACTTATTGCTGCTAATTGCTGAAAAATAGTGACTTTGCAAATGAATTTTAATGAACTCTTCATGCCAAAGGCATCCTCACTCTGGACCCAGACATGCTCTCATGCTCAGCAGCTAGAGCTGAGCTAAGAGGCATCTCAGCAGCCAAAGGCATGTTCCAAGCTCTATCCTTCTGCAGAAGTCTGACCAGAGTGTGAACTTACCCAAGTGACCAACGCTGAGCACTTCTCCTGCCATCCCCTGCCTTGAGCAACATTAACTCAGACCTCTTGCATCTCTCTTGTGATGACACTGAGCTCTAAGGTGGGTCCTTGTCTTGCTCCAAGTAGTTCAGCACCGCAAGGGTAAAGGTACGCCCACTTCCAGGGGTGCCAGCACCCTGTTCTCTCCTCAGATCCATGGCTGGGAACTGGAAAAGTTTACATGCCTGGGCCACTCCTGTAAACTCACAATAGCTGAAGCAGAGCCAAAACCTGAACTCTGCTTCCCTCCCATCTCTGAGCAGGGCAAAAATCATTGCTTCATCCCCTTGCTTCATGCCCAACTCCATGACTATAACAAGTTCTGCAACACAAGCCCACCGAGAGGAATAAAATCCAGGCCACTATGTTGGCTGCAAATAGACTCCAGAGCCCTGATTACAATCCCCTGCTCTAACACCCACAAAACATCTGGCTTTTATTCTTTACTGGAACAAATGGCAGAAAGGATATTACATGAAGGACTTTTATTTGCTTTTTATTTTTTAAAATTATTTGGCTCCAGAATTTTCTAAAATTATTCCTTCTCTCACTTAAGAAGAAGATGCATTGAAAGACAGAATATACATTTTTAAAAGCTGGTGTATGAAAAGCAAGCATAAATTAAAATATGAGGTGAACATAAAACAGCTAGAGGTTTCAACATCTATTAATAATTTCTATAGCCCTCAGAAAACATGTTTTATTGTATTTAGCTTATCTGTGCTCCAAGTGAACTGAATTCAAAGTTTTGAACTGCAATGAAGTTCCAATGAAGTCTTACCTTCTAAAATAAATCAAAATGCTGCACTACCCAAAACAAGTCCTGCAGTGGTGAATCCATCTATTGTTAGGAGGAATAATTGGGGAAGTTGGTTTAACACAGTCCTTTCAGAGGTGCAAGCGACTGTTCTCATCACCAGAAGAAAGAAACCCAATAGGACCCCAACTTCTTACACTCTGTGTTTGGTGTTGACAACCTCCATTGCTGCCTGGTTTCACCACCAATCCAAACCACCCATGTGCCACCAACTTCAACTGGGCAACTCCAAAAGAAAGAGACCAACCACAAGGGACCCCATCTGAAAGTAACTGAAATCTGAAACTGGCAGATGTATCCTTCAACTTCATCCAACTCAAATTCACAGCTTGTTCTCCCAGTGCAGGAAAAATAACCATTTTTCACTGGAAGAAGCCCAACTGCTTGAAATCCCATCTACTAGACACACAACTCAAAATAAACAGAAATAGCCCAATTTCTTAACAGGAGTATTTCTGAGACAAAGGTGGTTGGAGTGGCAGATTTGTAAGTAACGCAGATACTAAGGGGAGAAAAGCTCAATACTCAGCTTCCAAACACAACTTCTTGTGAGACTGAACACCCTGTTTTCCTTCTGCCTTTCACCCTGACTTCTGAGCATTTAAGCTCTTCAGAATACAGCCTGCTTTACAGCCTGTTTCCATGAAACTTATCATAACAGATGACTACCGTGGTCTTTCAAATGACATTCTAGTATACAATTTAGAAATAATCTTTTCCTATGCAGATGATACTGATTTCAACAGAGAGCAATCAGACTTCTCTGTTCCATTCTTTCATCTTCTTCCCTCTACTTCAAAATGTGTTTCTTAGCCTTAGTGGCAAACTGGGATTTGGATTAGGACACAAAATTTGTTTAGATCTTCACAACCCTTTCTTCTCATTAGAGCTGCACCAGGCATATTAGAATTCCAAGCAATTTTGTGCTTGTTTTTTCCTTTGTCTGGTTTGTTTTATAATGAAAGTTACTCAATTGAAATGACAACTTTTGGTAAAATCAGTGACATGAAGTTTCTGGTCCTGAGCTACTGGTCAGGTGCTACAAAGGGGAAAGAAAAACACAACCCTTTGCTATTTTCCAACTCTGAACTAAAGCAATTTAAAAACTAGACATAGTCACTATTTAATTTTCAATCTTACTTCCCCACCAGACACATTATGTTTATTCTTGAATTGCACCCACCTATGCCAAGAAAACAAAGTCAAGCCTGAAATACAGAAAAGCCAACCTGTCTGACCTCAGCCCAAGAAGAAAAGCAGCACAATGGTAAAATCTATCAGTGATTGAACAATGTTAGAATTCATTGTGGCTTTATTTTTGTTTTATAAATTCACTTCAAATGGGGCACGTATGGAAACTTTCTGCTTATCCACAATTCAAAGAGAGCTCAGAGAAGCCTTTCTTAGGAAACATGAATTTTCCAAATGTGGCCACTTATGCTCTGCTTGCACTGGATCTTGGAGGACATAAAGTGTGGTAGAGAGGCTATACTTGCTTCTATCACTAGATATGAGGTGTCAATCTCCCTCAGTAAGGAAGATATAGCTGAACTCACAAAAAATCTCACAAGAATTCGTTTCCTTGGAAGAAGCTTCCAAAAGTTTTCTTCCAAAAAGGCAAAATTAAGACAGGGAGTTTTGTTTTTGAATAACAACTAATTAAACTTCCTTCTAGAAGCTGACAGGAGATGGAATGAGGACTTCAAGGGAAGGAAACATTTCTGTGGTTGTTTCCTTTCCTTCCTCCTTAATCTGTATTGCAGAGCACTATGCCATGAGAAAGAAAAAAAATCAGAGGACCACCTACATGTGATTCTGACTTTCCTTAAAAAACCCCAATCTTCAGACTCTTAACTAGCCCTGACTGAAAACATGAATAAACACTTGAGTCTGAAGCACTTTCTGAGCATCAGCACATCCCTCCAAGGCTTGAATCCTAGATTTCTTTGAAGTGAAGCATTTGAGGGCAACATCCCCTATGCATTTGATGCTTTGACCTGGTGTTCAGACCTCTCCTCGAGCATGGAAGACTTTTAGGTATTTGTAGTTGTAGAGAGAAATTTCAGCACCTCACTGGGAACTGATACCTGCCTGGCTGAAAGGAGACACTGGGCTGTCACCACAGCAGGCACCAGCTGAGCTGCCCATGAGTCACTCCAAGGGAAACAGAGCAAGTGCCAGATCACCCCCTGCCCCAGGATTTTACTTCAAACAAAATCCAAGTGAACAGAGAAACGTTTCCTCACCAAAAAAAGTTTTTGGTGAGGGTTTTTGGCTGGGGTTTTTTTTTTAAAAAGAACTCTTTCCAGGCATTCATAGGATGCCTACCTGCTAACTACAACCACGTTAAATCCTGAAGAATGCAGATGGCAATCTTGCTGGTTGCAACAGGAAGCCTGTAATATTCAGCCATCTACTCGAGGAAGACAAATAGAGGGTAAACATTTTAGAACCCTGTATACACACAGCACAATTACTTCCAGCTGCAGGACTATCATTAGGCTTTATTCCTCATACTATTAATCCCTTCAGAATTATAAAACATACTCCAAGAATAATTTGAAAGATAAGGCCTTGTAAAAAAACCTTAGAAGTTTAACTGTTAGCCCCTGTGGAAAATAGATCCTAGTTTTCAGCTGCAATGCTACTCCAAAGGTAGCCATAAACAACGGGGAAACTGTTTATAAAGCAGATAGTGTAATTGGTAGGTATAGACAAAACTTAAATTCAGGTGTTGTTTACAAAAACACAGATTAGACAATCCTGATTGCTAGGAACTGCAAAATCATGCCTTCCCTGAAATGCTGAACATTAACTTTCTCCCACTTCACCTCCTGGAACAAGTTCCCTTTGCCAGGTCCACTGTCCTTGTTGAAAGCTATTTGTAATACTGAACAGGGGTCCTTGGAAAAAAAAAACTCTGCTGAGAGCAGAGGTATGGAATGTCAATCTGATGTTCTTTATGACCTGCTTATTTTCTCTAGGTGTGTGCAAGAAGCACTGTAGAAAATGAAACACCAATACAGCATCAATACTGAAAGCACTTCAAGAAATCACAGAGCACTTCAGATTTTCCAGTACTAGTAAAGAAAGTTCAGTAATTAATGATACAAAACCCACCAAAAGGTAAGATTTGAGATGCCTTAATTATCATATCATATATTGCTGTATTGCTGAGTCCTCAGACTGCAGGTCAGCTTACGCTCCAGGAGGGTAAAATACAAAACCTTTGAGAGGGAACATCAGAGTCAGGATCTGTAAATTCTGTGGTGGAGCTGAAGAACAATGCCAACAAAAAACCTCAAATGCAGCTGCAGCCTGGAGCTCTACAGTCCCTACAGATCCTCCTCCAGAACCTATGGGGGAGGGAGCTACTGGGAGAAATTACCCAGCACAGCTATGCATTATGCCTAAATTTAAGAGAGGGATGCTCCTGCAGGTGTGCACAACAGCTGCCTGCAATGCCTGTGGAAGACCTCGTTCAACCCCAGCCATCTGACTTCTCTGAAGCGGTATTTTTTCCAAGAAAAGTTAGTCACTTCAGGAACACAAATGTTGGTCACTCTGCACTTGTGCTTTTCCATGAGAGCATTGAACTGGCATTCCATCTATGTCTCCCCCATCCAATAAGACACTACGCTTGCTGCCTTTGTCACCACAATTAGATCTCTGAATACTGCAGGACAAATGTATGATTTTTGTTGTTGCCATGACAACTGTGCAGCTAGGTTGGACCTAAAGCAGCAGGTGGCTTCTCCACTGCCAGGCCCTAACAAGTATAGACCTTAACTTCTTTTTTCCTCGCCTTCTAAACAGGTTGCCTATATAGCAAGATTTTAGTTGCTTTTATTTTAAGAGAATTACAAACAACACCCATTTTTCTGCTTCTCAAGAATCATTCCTATCAGGTGACAGGCAGCAGAAATAACACAAACACGGATTCCTCCAGTAGCTCACATGACCCTAAGCATGCTGAAAATCTCGTTTCCACATAAAGGTGGGTATGAGCTGCTGGTATTAGTATGCTTATGCATAGCTTAGTGAAAGGGTGGCAAAGACAGCTAAAGCTAAGGAAAGCTTTTACAGGATACCAGTCATGCCAAACAAAAATCAGAAACATTGTGCTCTACATTTATCTCCTATAAACAAAATCAGCTAAGTTTTCAAATTAAGAACTTGAAAATAATACTAAAAAACAGCATCTGTGAGGACGAACTCAACTGAGCATAACATAGAAAAGGAAAAGGGCAAGAATTTTACATAAATACATCTGAGTTCTGGCGCTGTCACCTCCTGGGCAGGGAGGTAACTACTCCATTTTGAAAATATTACGTTCCTATCCTGTGCATCATTTGGCCAAAATTTCAAATGCAAATGAGATGACAGGAGAATAGAAAAAGAATAAACCTTTCACATTTTAGCTTTTTTTGCAGTCATTCATATTTTATACTGTCCTAAAGGTTAACATGGACATTAGACGAGTAAACAAAGTGTAATACTGTATCTTGGTATTCCTCGATTGACAAAAACACTTGTAAGTTTCTGACAATTCTATTATTACCACTAAAGGAACACACAGAGGCTGAAAAAGAAACTAAAACCAAAGATTAACTAAGTTTCTAACTAGCTTTTAAGAGGAAGTCCAGTTTGCTACAGAAAGTATAGTTCCTTTCAGTTCATACTGCTTATCATACTCAGTTCTTCCTCACCTTTGATTAACACTGACATCCATCTAAGCTGTGTAAGTTACAAACCACCATCACTACAAATACAGGGCATTCTGGAAAGCAATTTAAACAATCAGCAGTATTTATTGCAAATCAGCTTCTCTCTTTTACTATTTACAAGGTAGACAGTAAAAGTAAACACACATGAAGAAAGAAAAAAACAAACACAAACTGGTTTAATTAAAACTTTAAAGGAAAACAATATGCAGGAATAAAAACCCCAGATATATAGCACTTATTAATCATGAAGCTGTTGCTGATCTTGGAAAAGCATTTGAGAATCCATGATCAAACATTCAGCCTTAAATTCTGAGGAAAAGGGAGGGAATAGCCATGACCTACCAAGTCCTTCTGCGCTACCACACATGAAACTGTACTACTTGATATATTTTTCCATGAACTTTTTGTGAAACTCTGATCGCAGAGTATCATTGACAAATCTTTTGTCCTTTTTCGTTTCATCTATCCCCTTGGCACAGTTCTTGAAGACAACATCATCATCCCACCTGAAAAAAAAAGTTTTTCATTTCAGTAAGCTTGTATGAAAATTAGGTGTGATAAACAAAAACATGTAAATGGAGTCAGACCCTCTTACAAAGCAACTAGTCATTAGGATTAATTTCAGTCTTTCAGAAAAGATGATCATTTTTTCTATGCCAAGCTATCTTCTACATGCTTGTGACAAGATTTGAGGAAGGAAATGGAGACCAGCTACAGTGATAACATTTTCTAACTCTGAACAGCGAGGGTCATCAAGGGGATGGTATCACTGAACAGACTGCACAGTACCTCCTTTTAACTTTGAAGTTTGCCTGAGGCTGGGCTGGCCCAGTAAGGTTCAGCAGCGGGTTACCACTCAGGATGTTCTCCATCCGAATTCTTTCTTCCTCAGCCTTTTGCTCTTGTTCCTGAGAACCAGAAAGGGATATATTATTTTTCTAAGCCGTTTTCTCCTCTACTTGTTAGAGATACACATTATTTAGCTTTGAACACTCAAACAGATGGAGCTTTAATTCGTATCTCAGACTTTTCAGAGTGTTTGGCACTTGTGTACAAGGACAGTAAGGATAGAAGCAGATACTTTACAGAGCTTAACTTTGCTAACAAGCTGTCAAACTAGCAACACTCATATCAGCTCTACTTAGCTCTGATGTTCCATCAAATATTCAGCTAAATTCTAGCTTTACCATATACATATTTATTGCATTAAAAACTGTATACACATGAAAAGATTTTCTTTATCCCCATGAGAAAAGACAGTACATCATGCAATAGTCACTAGGTAGAAGAATCCATACAGCATGTTGAAACTTGGCTATTTTCAGCAGCTGTTTGGATTTTACAACTGTAACTTCCCTAGGGACCAATTAAAAAGAATATTGAGAACCTCACAGAGAAATGAACAGAGGAGCCATGAGACTATTTAAGAGTTTCAATATTAAGCAGCAGACAAATTTTCTTGTCATTGTACTATCAAAAGCATATAACTCAAGCCTAAGTAAAGCAATGCATTACAAGGAACACAAAGTAATTGCATTGCCCACACTTCCGAGTTTATTAGCATATCTAGCAACTTAAATGTTTACAGACTTTAAAATTAATGTTTATTATAAATTTTACGTATTTTTTCCACAAGCTTTCACAAATATTGCAGGGAGTGTTCTTCAATAAAAGAACTAATGGGAAAAAAAAAGAAATTCTTTAAATTAGGATGCCTAAGTATGTTTCCTACTCTGAAATATGGTCTGAAGACACTGGTTAAAAAATGAACTGAAGCCTCATTAGCACTGCAGGAGAATCAAACCATGGCTTTTAAACATTCTATAAATGAAAAACAAAGAGATTGTGAGATTGTTGATTCCCCAAGCTGGGAAAAAAAAATCTGAAGAAAATTAATTGCTGAGGACTTCTACAAGATCCCAACAGAGGAAGCAGACTCCAGTTTCCTTGTAGCTGGTGTTTACAAGATTTAAATGCTAAACTTGATGCTGATGCTAGCCAGAGCTCTCTAGCTTCAAACATTTAATTAACACTAAGTTATTTATTATTACCTACAATTGACAATATTTTTACATTAAATTGATCAGGTATGTGAAATTTTGGATGGGTGCCCCATTCCTGAAAGTGTTTAGGGCCCGGCTGGATGGAGCTCTGAGGAACTTGCTCTAGTGGAAGGTGTCCATGCCCACAGCAAGGGGGTTGGTTGGTTCCAACCCAAACCACTCCATGATTCTATGATATTTTCTTTTAAAATACCTCAGTTTTCTTAAGAACATGGATTTAACGTACACACGAATACCAGATGATGCAGGAACACTGCTAAAAATTTTACTTTTCAAAATCAACTCAAGTTATTAGTTAAAATGTAGAACCAGCTGCAATTAATTGCCAGTGGAATGGAAAAAGCTCCCCAAAAGGGCACATTACTCAAAAGTAAAGCACAGCTTCAGGACAAGCCCTGTAATGTCTTTATTAAAATACACCCCTCAGAAAAACTTGCTCTTTCCTGCTACTGTATCCATGGAGTTTTAACACAAACCACAACAATTATAAGCTATTATAATATAAATCAACGGAGGTTTTAAATTCTCAAACTGCTCTAAATCTAACATTTGCAGTCCAACTTCTGTTATTATCACCTCAGTAAGTAGAGAAACATGGAGAACAAAAATATTTTATATGGAACAGCACTTTCCTTCCATATTAGAAATATAAACCCAAATTATAGTTTCCTCTGTGGATCAGAAACAAGAAACGTATGCAGCTGCTTCTGCACAGAATGCCAACCTTTGATTTACCATCTTCCTTCCACATAAGTAGCCAAGAGCCAAGAAATCCAATTTACTGCAGTCTGTTGCCATGTGTTACCACCTTACTGTACAACACATGCATGCAAAGCACTGCTTTGAAACCAAGCAAAATCTTGGATACTGAAACAGCAAACACCCAGTGCTGATATTCAGGTACCTCCCAGGAGGTGATCAGATACTCTTTACAACCCTTAACAAACCGCTGGATGCAAGCATGTGAAGTTTTCTGTGATGTCCCAAATGAGGTGGGCTCTTCACCATTAACTTTAAACTAAAATGCTCCATTCAAAGTGAGTTTCTGAAAACACAATAGGCCTGGGAAAAACACTGAGAGCAAATGGGAAGGCTACAAAACAAAAATTCCTAATCGAGAGAAAAGTAGCAGTATTAAGACCATTCAAAGAAATTAATAGTCCTCTCTTGAAAAGTGGCACTGTGGAGAGAACTTCTCCCAAGTTTATACATGCAAACAGATGCAGCATTTTCTCATTTTAGAGCTGGACTCCAGGTGAACTCTTCTGAAGGTGGCAGACAGAGCACGGCACAGTCTCATCCTCAAACTTCTAAGACATTAACTTCAGCCATGATCCAAAGTTACTGAACCTGTGCATCAGGCATGACGTTATCTGAGGCATACATTTCTATTTTGGTTTGGGTTTTTATCATGCATGAAAATGCATCCACACACCACTGACTCAGAGAACTACAATGCACTCCACATACAATTTTTTTTTAGTGGTCAAAAATCTGGAGTCAGCCAGCACCTTTTCAGGAGGAACTGTAGTTCCTCTTCCCTCCCTCTCCCCATTTCAGATTTAATCTCATCAGTTCCTGCAAAGCTGATGATTCCAGCACTCTCCACCATGCATAAAGAGATGCAAAAAGCATTCAATCATTTGAATGGCAAATATTCAGAACCACTAGAGAAAGATAAAGGCAATATTAAGAATCGTAAAAAAACATGTATACAGTACTTCCCACACACAGATGCACATCCTCATTCTCTATACTAAGATTTTTATATGGCATGTTACACATCATCCTAACTTTTATCTGCTTGGACATAACCCATATAATATCCCTCAGCTTCAATCAGCCTGACATAGTTTGATTTGTGATAACAACGAAAAGCATTAAGTGATGAAATGTGGTGATAGAAAAAACCCAAAAAACCTCGAACACTTTTAAGAAGTGCAATACAACAAGCACTAGTGTAAGACTAAAAGAGAGATTTAGCTCTGGGTTAAGGCACCAACAGCTGGACATGGTCCCATAGGCAGCTGAGCTCACACCTTGGCAGAGGCCGAGAGGATGCAACAGGGAGCAAAGACAGCTTCTGTGCTCACCTGAAACTATGAGACAGGAGAGCAACCACACTCCAGGCTCTACTGACTGCATCTCCATGGCACCACCATGCAGGCTACGATACACAACTTGCACATCAGCCCAACCCCTTGGCATTTCAGGCTCAACTGAGTTCTGCCTGCAGCTGGTTACTTCCAAGCAAAAAAAATCGCATTGACTTAAATCAACTACAGTTGCAGAGGGCTAAAAAGTGGCAGATAAAGTGGTAGAGGCAATGTTGGGAATTTCTTTCTTTGGCATAGCTGTTTCTGACTGCAAAGGAAAGAAAAACATCATTATCATGTTTATTTTGAGCAGGGTTTCTATCCTCAGCACAGAGCAAGATTATTTTTATAGAAAGTGCTGAAATTCTCCAAGTTACTCCACTGTATTGAAGTTTGTATCCTACTCAGATTTTAGAGATGTTGAGCAGCTGAAAGAAAACCTAAAATACCCAAATTTCATCAAAGGCTGAAAAAGAGTTTTAAAAAAAAAGCATAACCTGATTTAAATGCTAATTTTTGACAGACTGTGACAATACTGCCTTTAGCAGCAGGGAATTAAACTCAAGAATGCATGGATCCACCCCAGTTATCTGATCCTGTGCAAGTCGTGCAACACAGATTCAAAAAATTTATTCAAAAATGAAGAATGAAGAGCACTGAGTAATCACAATGGACACAAACCAGTCCACATGCAGCTTTGTTGTGATTTTGTCCACAAGGAAAGGGATGTTATCATTAGTTCCTGGTAAGGGTTAAGTGTCCCTGGCATGTCACAAACCCTGAATGAAGAAAAATAGTCTGCCATCTGCTTCTCTCTCTTTACTGAGATTTTCTTAATTACTGATTTGATCTTCTAGTTTTAGTCAGACCCTTAAAATTTAAGTGAAAAGGTTAATATTTATCAAGACTCATTTTCTGATGTTTTATTTGAAAGCTTGTGACATGGCTAAAACAAGGGGCAGAGCTAAGATTTGCTCTGACCACTGGTAAAGTAATATATTCAGTTATAGATAAACTTGGTGAAATAAAACTGTTAAGAAAACAAATTGAAAACTTTAAGTCTGCTCTGAGCTAAGCCAAAAATAACTGAATATTAAAGCAGGCTTGCCAGAACTGCACACATACATTCAGCTGCTCACTGGTTTGAAGCTTCTTTTTAATTATTTCAATTTACTTTCTAAGGAAGCGCTTGAAAACTGAAAAACAAGAGCATTGTAAAGCCTGATTGAGAGTATTGAAATGTTTCCTGAAACCTATCCATGGATGGTGAACACAGACACCAATTTAGCGTTTGCACGGTTTTATACAGACCTAGAATTATTCCACAGAAATGGCTTTCAAAACCAGAATTTCCCAGTCATCTTGGTGTCTACTAGAAACAACCTGAGATTAAAATTGCAGATGAAACATCAGGAGGATTCCCATGCTCAAACAATTTTTAAAAAACATTCATAGTATTTATTTAATGATTCTACATAACTTCAGGGAACTTAAGTATTTTGAGAAGTTAACAAGCTTTGAGAGGAACTGTTTGTTTGGCTGACAAACTATGAGAACCTCTTAATATTAATACTGTCAAAATTAGATTTAGAGGATTTCAATGGACGTTGATGTTACCCATTAGGGAAGTTAACAGAGAAGAGGATGCCCTGTAAAAAAAAGAAAACAACCAAAAAACCAAAAGCACACAAAAAAAAACCCAAATAAAATTCTCATATTTTGTTTTTAATTGCTGTTTCACCACAGATGCATTTGGAAAGAAGCCGTTCTCCTTTAATGGCTACTTAAATAATGGACACCAAAGTGATGAGTGAAGACTATTAACAAAAATACAGTTTACTCTAAATGAAGTCTCAGAAGCAAGTGGACTAGCATTTAAATAAATCAAAATAACTAAAGTATCAGGGAAAAATTTATATATGGCACAGGTTTGGGATATATTACAGTAGTTTACCCACTTAATCTTGTTGAGACCCTGGGATGTTCCAAGAAGATGACAAGAAAAGACATATTAATCTGTCTATATGACAATGAGGTTTGAGAATGATGATCAGTTTGAAAAGAGATCAGGTATTCACTCCACAGTTTCCCTTTGCCTGGCCACTGGCTTACCCGCATTGTCTACCGTGGACAGCAGCATTTCAGCAGGTAAAGTATTCCTGTACATGGATTAGGATTAACAGCAACTACACAGCTAAAACTTCACATGAAATGTTATCCTGAAATAATCTGAATTATTCATACAAGGTTACTTACAAAATTAGGTCTAAGTTATGGCTTGCAGTACCTAGAAACATGATATTCCATGCATCTAAAGGAAAAAGGAATTTCTATAAAATAACTCTAAAATGCTTAGCCAGTAACAACTTTTCTCAAAGTCAGGGAAAATAAGTTATAATCTGAACAGACTGCAAACTGAAGCCAACAAACATAAGACTTCTTTCTAAAGATGACCCTTACTGCTAAAGATTCTTTCCAAGGCTGCGCCCCACTCTGGCTTTTTACTTTTCCAATTCAAATAAGTCTTAGTTCCCTATTCCGAAAAAAAGCCACAAGAAAATAAAATTCCAGGTACCTGTAGAGCACCCTCTATTTATTGAAGATGCCAATTTTAAAGAGAGCCTACCTGCCACCAACCAGTGAATGGATGAACACTGTAGATCTAGATTTTGTGTGCAATAGTGGGCACTATTGCAAATAACGAGACCAATTTCATTCAGTATGCATGCAGCACTCTGGACATTACAAACCCTGCTGTTGGGGTAAGGAGAACATCCATGAAGGTAACATATTACATCTGTAACACACAGCAAAATAAAATAAGCGCTATCCCAAATACTTTGTGGCTTTTAGCACCCTCTAGTGACAAATCTAGAATTTCATGGAGATTATGATGTTCCTACTTATACAAATGATAAAAAGCAAGCACTCAGTTATCTGAGCTGCAATTTACTAACCATTATTTTCCTAATACAACTTTTCTACGCTGGAGTGCGACAAGTTATGCTGTTTAATCCTGATGCATAATTACAACTATCAAGCAAAGTGGAAAAATCCACACAGACCTAAACTTTCGTGTTAAGCACTGTGCAAGGGCAGCTGAGGTCAAAATCTTTCCTACATATGGCTACCCTTAATTTGCAGTTTAGTGCATTTTACATAGGAATACATGGTGGAATCACTGATAGTGTTTTTAAGTAATTTTCACCATGTTGTTACTGCAAAATACAATTCCACTGCTTCCAGTGTGCCTCAAACGCCTAGATAAAGAGACAAGAGATGCCTTCAGACATCCTTTAATGCAGAAAACCTCTTGCAGGCCAGATGGGCAATCAAGTAGCAGCAGTCTTCTACGGCACAATTTCTGCAATGGAGCAGGATGGTACAGCTTTTAGCCTTGCCTACTATTTAAATGCAAAACTGCAGAGCTCACTGGTTTTACAGGCTTTGTTAATTCTAAAGGTAAATTTTTATATTTTTAGGCAAGAACAGACTTGCAACTACAATGCTGCCAACAGCAGTTAAACCATTATCCTCTCCTAGCTGTTCCTAGTGTCTGCTGGAAGCACATGTATCACTGCCATGAAAAACACAAAAAAAATTCATGAAAAACATTCAACTATGAATGTATATGTTAAGCTACAGGAAAAGTTACAAGCAGTTCAGAGGCACTAAAACATTATGCTGTCAGAGCAGCCTTTGATTAACCTCCCTATCAGCATCTAATGTGTTTATTTAGCATGTTCTAAAAAAATACCTCAGATTAGTTTATACATGGCTGGTGGGTGGCTTGGTTTTCTGACAGACTTTTTGTTTGATTTGGGGCTTTTGTTTTGTTCTACACTAATGGAGAGTATACTTATAAAAACAAACAAAACTACTCCAGATGAAGGAACCGATGTTTCACAAAAGCACTAAAACTATTTAAGCCCTACTCAAAAAGAGTAAGCAGTTAGTAAAAGCAGGTGAGGGAATCCTGCACATATCCACTAGAGGAGAATGTTTCAGCAGTGTAGATGAAACACCTTGCCTCAAAACTCTGTTGCAATACAATGTTAGAACCAGAACCCAATACAAACCTAAAACCTGGTAAGTGTGACAACACAGACCACTCCCAGAAACTCCCAGTCCAAACTCCCAGTTCCTGGAAGTCTAATCAATAGGAACTTTGCTAATGCACTTCATCCCAACAATCTCCCACTGCCCTTACAAAGTGTAGGAAAAGTGAAGAAAATGTTTCAGTGAGTAAAACATTCAGCATGCCTTATAAAGAAAAAAATCCTTAATAATTATTAGACAGATGAACAAATCCATCATACCTGAGAGGAGGTTTGAACAGCACCTTGTTTACCAGTTCTCACTCATCCCAAGTAGTTGAGGCACAACGGTTTTAATAGACATCAGTTCACAAAAAAAAGGTGTTTTAGCATGTGCGATGTTACCTTTCGAGCTTGTTCTTCAGCTCGTTCTTTCTTGATTTTTTCCAGCTCAGCCAGAAGAGCTGCAGTGTCATCATCATCACTGTCTTCCAAGTCCTCGTCTTCATCATCTTCCTAATAGTAACACAGAGAAGGCAAGAATCAGACACTGCCATGAAAAACACAAAAATAGCCCTGGGTTGCCCAGCTAAGGCTACAATTTGCTGCTGGCTGATTTCTGAAGTACTTGGGTAGCAACAAATACAGTACAAATAAGGCTTTTGCTCTTTTATAGTAAAGTCAAGAGAAAAATATCTTTGTGCTTTTGGGATGACTGCAATCAAAAATGCTATGTAACTGACAAACTCTAGAGAATGGCTGTCCCCAGTCACTCTCTACTCATTGTGATACAAGTCATTCTGTGTGCCTCATTACCCTGCTCAGTACTGCTGGGACCAAATACCACAGGATTAAAAAACCTGGAGCTTTTTGTCAAACCTTGGACTTAACTCCTGGATGTCAGCAATAAGAAGCATAGTTAAAAGGCAAGCGTTTGCTGCTCATGCAGTCATTTGCAGTTACCTCAACAGTTCTACCCTTGGGGAATTCTTACGAAACCGGTGGTAACTGCAAGTGGTATTTTCAGTTTCCTAGATTTTTTGTGCTTTACAAGAATACCATTACAGCACAGACCAGAATCTTCTGAACCACTCTGGACTTTCAATACAGTACAGAAGATCTAAAAGGAAAATACACTAGAATCCATCTGAAATCTTCAGTCAACCTAGAATTACATATTGCATTAACAGCAAATCCTTAAGGCAGGGTAAGGAAAGGAAAGAAGACAGAAAAAAAGTGACATACATCAGTAAGAGGATCATCTGCATCAAGATTCGCTGCAGGAATCTGGTCTAGCCGAGGCTTCTTAGACACAGAAGATGACGTTGTATGTTCTATGGTGTAAGAGTTGAAAGAAAAAGTGTATAAGTCACTTCATTTAACAGCATCTAATGCCAGAAAGCGAGAATCTTCCCAATTTGTCTTGCATTAGAGTAAAAGAAACAAGCTTATGCTTACTTTTCCCTCACTTGTCAATCTCAATGTCCACAATTCCTCCCCCTAGGAATTCTCAAGACCAGCAATAGCATCCCAAACTTACGGTTTGGCCTCCAGAAGTTTTTTGAAGTCCTTATAACTTCAATCAGGAAAAAAAAAATCAGAAAAACAGATGTGGAGAAATATTCTTATTATATATAGTCAACTGGAAGGTTCCCATTTAGGATGATCCCAAAGCATTACAGTTGGCTAGTTTGGTCCAAACCACATCTACTTTCTGCTGTGAATTTGAAAGCCATGCAATAGCTTCACACCTAACTTAAAGTACATGAAGTTGTACTTTAATACTAAAAATGAGTATTTCTCAAAAAGCACTTTGATTTTGCTATTACTTCACCACATCTGAAAAGAATCCCATAGTTTCAAACAGAGTTATTGTTACACTGGTGCTGTAACAGCAGAAGATGAGTCATAACCCTTTCTCCTTCCTGTCTTGCTTGTCCAAGTACAAAAAATGCCCTTTATTAGCTGTACACCATCGTTGTCAATTCATTACAATTATATGGTACCAGCTGGACATGCTTTTCTACCGGCTGTCCTAGATTTCTGCTAGAATGAAGCCAGCATGAAAGCCAGTGGACATTTCCTTGCAGGTCAACAGTTCTGAACTATCAGGCCAATACCCTAAATTCTACCCTCATGACATACTGTCTGCAACTGCAACTTCTTACAACACCAAATTTCATGCAAGAACAAAGTTTCACAAAGGTGTTAAGATTTTTGTTTCTTAGCTTTTACCTCTGGTTGGTCTGTCTCTGTTCTTTTCTCTTGTGGCAACTCGCTCTCTTTCCTCCAGCTCCCTTCTGAAATCACGGTTACGCACCTCTTCAGGAGCATCCTGAGTGGCCTGTCTAAAACAACACACAGGGAAAAAGCCTGAAGTTGGACAGCCTGCAGCAGGGAACAGTTTTTTCATGGAGGCCACTAAATCCTGAGGTGAACACGCAAGGAGAGGGAACAAGAGCTGGGTTCTGTGTAAACGCATGTTTATTCTCTCTTCGGCAGAGCCCTCCTGTGTACGCATGCGTTGCACACATAGACCTGCCACACCACACGCTTGTGCTCCTTCTGGTGGCTCTTGAATGAAAGAAAAGACCCTGCTTAAATTCCTAGCAAACAGAACAGCGACATCTGTCTGTATGTCACTATCTTGAATATTCCGTTCTCCAGCAGTCCAACTCTAGTGTCCTAGCAGACATCCACAAACATCATGGTCACCTTTCTTCATTGTTTCACCACTCAAAGTTGCTGCTGCAAACCCCATCTCTGAGGCTTACAGATAAGACCAAGACTAGAACATCCTTTTCATAAACCTTCTCTATGAGCCCAGAACATGACCAATAATAAAAAAGTTGTGAGAACAGGCAAAACACCTTGTAAATACATGATCACCACTCTTTTATTTAACAACACATTGCCAAAAAGCAATTAACTATATATATCTGAGCCACATTAAGTTCCCCCTAGAGACAGCAGAAACTTTTGTGGATATTTTGAAAAGAACTAGTGAATAAAAACAAGCAGCAGTTGCTTCCACCTCTCTGTGAATCCAGTGCTGGAAGTAAGAGTGCCTCGAAGAAACCCCGACTTGAGCCATTACAACACACTGTGTGCACAGCCTGTCTTTATGACGAAGCATTTAATTTGCTTTTGTAATTATAAACCTGAATTTGGAATCCTTGTTAGAGCTGCAAAACCTCCCCAAACCCTGTGCCATGCAAACAAACATGAGTGTGACTGATACACTGGACTTTTCCTGCAGTGATACAGCCCTTGCAATTTAACAAAGACAACTTTTTACTGGGTATTTGGGAGGAAGGAGAGAAGACACTTGATGCTCCCTCCATCTCTCTCTCTCACATTAAAGGAGGGATTTGTTAAAACATACATTGTCTATTCCTGCATGTACACGTCTCCACAGACTGTTTCCAAAGCAAAAGACTGGCTTTCCAAACCCCAATTTTTTTACAAAACAAACCACCAGCAACTTTCCTGATAACAGCAAAACACATTTACAAGCACTTTTCATGTTGTTTATCTTGGCATTCTCCAATACACTCAGCTCCCTTAAGAACACATTCTTAAAAATCAAAGGGGCAGGAGGGAAGAGGTGACAGGTTAAATATCTACAAAAAAAGTGCAAAAGTAAAACCTTAACAGTAATTTCACTGACGAGAGTAACATCAGTTAGATTAACATCAGCATTTTTAGACTGACACATTTAATTTAAACTCTATCATGCTGATTCCAGATTTTACTTACCCTTTCAAAAAGATAAAAATTTCTTATGCATTTCAAACATAGGAAAATATTCCTAAGATCACATTTTCTTTCTCACTGGTTAAAGAAATTTCTTCTCCCAGGACCTGTGCAAACCACCTGCAGCTTAACATCAGCTGCAGTTTAACATCAGCTCTTCCAACACATCTGATTTAACCTGAGTGCTATTCCCTGCCTGCTTTAATCTGACACTCAATGATACTAACCTGTATTTGATTTTAGTATGAGAAGGAAGATCTCTGCTAGAATATTGTTTGGATAGCTGGCTTAAGTCTCCTTCCCCTTTTCCTCTTCCCCCTCTTGCAGGTTCAAATGTTGGCCTTGCTGCTGTCGTCATCTTCACTCCTACAGAATCAAGGGATAAAACGAGTTGTTACTACAACTTACAGTGGAAGACACTCATTAGGAGCTACTCTGCTCCTGGAACCATGGAAGCAGTGACAAGTGTCACTACAGTTTACCAGCTGTCACTCAGCCCATGATCCTCAAAATTTAAGCAGTGTTTTATTGACAGAATCTGCTCAGCTTTCAAAATAGAGTCGTTTCCAATACACCTGAAAGAGGATACATGCACTTTAAGTTAAATTTATGAAGCAACCCTAGTAAAGTAAATAACACCAGCCAGGAGCTGATATCCCATCCTTAAATCAAGCAGTACAGCCTTGTTACTAAACTCTTTCCCCTCCTGAAAAACTGAAGTAAAAAATGACTGCCTACTGGGATGACCCCTTCATTATTCCCCAGACCACTGCGAGGTACCACCACCAGAAATGCTGGCTCACACAGACCACAGGGTGCCTAGGGTGGTGCTGATCATTAACCCCTGATGAGCATAAGGCAACATAAACAAAGTGCGAGAAAAAAAAGTTTGGACAAATGGAGAAATTGTCACCAGCTCTCCCCTAGAAACTGCAGGAACTCGGTGTGTCCTAAAAAACAAACGAGCAGATGCCCAAATTCCTACTATCAGTTCTTCTGCACCTAAGAGTGAAACGGGCTCCAAGCAGCCTCAGTCACGCAGACACCCTGTGAGCACACACTGTGTTCAGCACTGCCTGACAGGACCTGGAGACCCTGCAAGCCCAAACCACTATGCCAGCCTGCTTTTCTTAGGTTACAGAATTAATCAGCTTGGAAAAGACCTCTGAGATTGTTAAATCCAATCCATGACCGAATATAACATTGTCAACTAGACCAGGGCACTAAGTGCCCAAATCCTTTCCTTAAACACCTCGAGGGATAGCGACTCCACTGTCTCCTTGGGCGGCTCATTCCAGTGTCTAATCACCCTTTCGGTGAAGAAACTCTTCCTAATTGTTATAAATGGCTATTAAATAGTTGGCTTTTTGTAAATATTAAAATGAAAAATAGTATGTGTAGTGCTAGATTAATATGATAGTTTAGTTCTGCTATTAACAAAGTTGTAAATATATTTCTCACCGGATTTTTTTTTTTTTTTAAGAGATAGTAAATCTCTCACATTCTTGAGAGAAAGCTTATCAACAGAGAAAGACAGAAAGTCTGGAGAGAAAATTTTATGACCGAATTAGACAAACTGGTGCCATTGGGAAGGGGGGTTGTTCTTGAATAATGCATGCAGGTGTATGAAAATGTAACAAGTCAACGCATTTAACCAAACGTATCGTACGAGGAGGTGTGCTCTTTTGGCGGCATGCCAAGAGACACACAGCCGGCTGCTTTTTGCCTTATTATACTCCTTATTATTTATTTTATTAATAAACCCTAAAACTATAACAGAGAAGTGAACCTCGTTTTTCACATAATGTCCAAACTAAACCCCCACTGGCACGACTTCAGGGTCGCCTCCTCTCGTCCCGGCAGAAGCGGCCGACCCTCACGGGGCTCCGGCCTCCTTCCAGGCACTTGTAGAAAGCGATAGAGTTCCTTCCACTCGCACAAAGCGAAAAGGTTCCTTCCACTCGCACAAAGAGACAGGGTTCCCCTGAGCCCCCGCCAGGCCACACACCCCTAGCCGCCTCGGTCGCCCCTCACGGCACTAAGCCAGGCTGCATTCAGCTCGGCCTTCAAGGACCCAGACCCAACCTGGAACCCCTAAGGTTTCAGAAATACCTGAAGAAGCCTCTTTAGCGCTGCCAGGAGTTATCGGCCAAGAGCGAGCGACCGAATTCGGCCTGCAGCTGAACTGCCTCGGCCTTGCTGGGGTGCGTCCTTACGGGGGGAACCGAACCGCAGCGAGAAGCCCGGCTACGGCCCGTCCCCTCGCTGAGCCCACCTCCCCTCGACAGCCGCTGTCCCAGGGCAGCCTGCAAAACCTTCCCGCGGCCTCCCCGCCGCTTCCGCGGGCACTTAAAGCGCGACCGGGCCTAGGGCAGCACCATGGCTGCGCCAGGCTCCCACAGTGCACCGCGGCAGGCCATGGGGGCGGTGGCGCTAGCAGCGGGAGGGGCCGCGCTGAGGGAGAGGGAGGGAACCTCGGAGAAGGAGCAGGGCGGCGTAGGAACAACGGCGGGCGGAGGAAAAGGGAGTGCCGTAGGCATTCTCTTCATTAGGGGGCGTGGATTAGGAGCGTCAGCCTGACGTAAGGCTGCAAGTCGCGCCTGACTTTTCCCTGCCCTCTTTGCAGAGAAGTCCTTTACATGGCGTAGATGGTTCTGCAATAGATTTAGCTCGGCTACAAGGAAGGCATTTTTTGCTGTGACGGTGTCGAGGCGCTGGAATAGGCGCGCAGAGAAGTTGAGGATCCCTGGAGGCGTCCAGGCCGGGCTGGACGGGGCTTGGAGCAATTTCATCTGGGGGAAAATGTCCCTGCTCATCAGGGTTAGAACTAGGTGCTCCTTAAGGTCCCTTCCAGCCCAAACTCCTCTGTGATTCTATAATCGTCGCCATCTATGTAAAGAAGCCAAAGCACGAACGACAATAACTAAGAAATTAAATTCCCCCGCTTAAAATGCAGCTCATTCTTTGTGTTTATTCCTCCTTTTAGATGCACTTTGTTATCAAGTTCTGCGAATAAGGCATGTGATGTGAAAGACTCTCTGATGTATCTACAAATGAACACGGAAACATTTTCCTGAGCGCTCGACACCCGACATGCAATTGGGAAGAGAGCCCACAAGAGGTCCCACAGATATTGTTGTGTGGAGAGCTACAGCAACAATTGAAATTGCACCCCTTGCGTCAACGAGCCATCAGAGAAAGCACTTGGAAGAAGCCGGCCTTTAGTGTAGAAATAAACCAATTATTTTAAGGAAGTTAAGATTCACGCTGGAGTTGGATAAATGGTGACAGTAATTACTGTCACGTCCTAAGAGCTACACCTGCCAGTAACCAAGTTTTCATCATTGCATTTTCTCATCTGCAAGCCTCTATTGGCACCCCGTGAGATGGGTTTGTTTTCTTCCACTACAGACTGTTTAAGCTCAAGATCACACCTTGCAGAGAAGTCTGGCTTCAGGAATTTGGTGGTGTTGGGCTACAACAGCCCGAACTGAATTCATCATTCTGCGATAGTGGATGTTCTTCCTAGATTACAAATCTGTGGACTTTAAATCACGAGGCACTGACTGTTAGGCTAATTTGATTACCGTGGTGCAGCAGAATGTTATGCTTTGCTCAGTAACATGCACTGAAGGCAGTGCCTACTGTTCAGTTTTAATATCCATCTGGGAGAAGGTATCAACTCTTGATTAAAGACCTCAAGAACTGAAGGGACCTCTCCTGCCCTTGGGTTAGGGGAAAAGGTGAGTATTCCATTGTGTGTTAAAAACTAGCACAGTCCCTGCTCTGAGCAGATTGAAAGACTTTTCAAATAATAAAGAAATGGCTTTGTGTCTTTGGCCACAATTATTCCCCAGGGAGCTTCCCTTCCCCCAGATTGGGTGTATCAATGTGTTTTGTGGTCAAGGGCTTGGTTTCCTTAAAAGACTTGAGCACTAAAGAAGAATATTGGTGAAGTGGAGGTGTCTGAGCCCAGGCTCCTAAAAATACAAACTCAATTTGGTTGCAGAAGCATCTAACCTTCACAGTCCACAACTTCTTAGGTTTAACAATCTTTAAACATGCAGAGTTTTTGCCAATCTTGAGCTTGTCTGGATTTAGTTTAGGAGTCAGAAGTTTAGTACCATATTGTCTCCAGGGCCTAACAATAATAACTGGTCTGTTCCCCAGCTCAAGTGCTCAGAGGGCCTTCATCCAGTAATTAATTCTCAGAGCATGTCCACACTCATCAGTACCACCATCAGCTTCTCTGTCCCTCTAGGTCACATCACTGAGCTCTTTCCCAAGCAGGGCTCACCCCACATGTGGAGAATTATTACCCCACCAGGCAGGCTTTCACATTTAGGGACATTCTCTGTGTGTTTTTGTCTAGCCAAGCATAAGGGAAGGGATTATAGACCCACCAAAGTGCAGGGACGTAGAAGGAGACACCGCCAAAGTTCAGTGGTAAAGGTGGCAAGTGTGAATTCCTCTGTTCCTGCATTGAAACACCATCAGACAGTGTAAACAAGGAGACAATAACAAAACCCCAGATCTTCCCCTTTCCATGGCTACTCCAATTTTGCTGAGCAATTTGGCTGTGGCAACCTTTAGGAAGGTATTGTGTGCTGCATGGAAAACATGAAAAACAGAAGTCACCACTTCCCTTGATCATTTCCTCCAGTGAATAATTGTCCTCACAGTTTAAAACTGCACCTTATTTTTAATTTCAGTCATCTTTGTTTTCAACCGTGGGTGCCTTTTTTGCCTTACTGTGGTAATTTTAAAAGTCTGTGTTCTCACTAGGTATTTATACTTTGTAATCTAGTCTTGGTGCTGCCTTTGGATAAAGTAAAGCCAAGGCTCTTCTTGTCTTGAGATTGTTTTCTTCCTCACACCAATTATTTGAGGGCTTTTTCTTGCTCTCCATCTATCAACAACAAAAATAGAATACCTATTTCAGCATCACCTCCATCAATGTGAACTAGAGACATATAACCACTTTCCTCCCACAGCTTTCTATGTGGTTGGTCAGCTGAGGATCGCACTGGCCTTTTTACCCACACCACTCCACTGGGGGCTTAAATCCAGGTACATGTCCATGGTGACTCTTGAATCCTTCTCAGGGATGTCATTTTCTGGATTAGCAAATTCCATGTAGTCTTTGAGCTTTAAAGAAAAAGCTTATTTGGTTGTGTTACAGGCACCAGTCTTAAAAATAAATCCTTTGCTGGTGTCACTGGCATAGCCTCTTAGTGTCCCAAATCCTTTATGGTACTGTACACATTCTCAGTGCCATTTTGTATTTGTTTGTGGACCACCCAGGAAACCAGCATTCTTTGGTTATCCCAGTGCTTTAGGATGTAGGTCTCACCTACATCCACAAAGTGCTGGTCCTTCTCTAAGATCATGGCAAGACTGCAAAAGACATTGTGTCCTGAAAAAGAACATTTCTAAAAAACTTGTGCCTGTTTGGAGCCTTGTTAATTGTTACTTCTTCACCTATTGTATTATGAAGATTGCTCATGTTCCTTATGGACTTCAAAAACTCCCTTTTGGCCTTGCCAGTGTAGGAATTTTTTCCCGTTTCCTGTGTAATTTTTCTGTTCTTGAAATCTTTCAATGTCTGTTCTTTGCATTTTGGTTCCTCTTTCTTCCATCTCTAGCATTACTCTTACTTTTGATTTTCACTGATTTTTTTTTTTTCTGAATCCAGAAAGGAATTTAGTTCAAGTAATAGTAATTCCTGAGTTTTCATGTCTCTCGCTGTAGGCTGTCTTCTTCCCACCCTTAAAGTACAGCAGGATGATGTGCAATCTCATCTTTCAAAGCAGAGCTCTGAAGGGGAGCATTTTCCCCAGCAGGGCGGAGGTTCAGTGCCAGAATGGAAATCTCCCAGCGTGAATTTTACCCTTGCCTCCCCTTTCTCATGAGAGCTGTCTTTGACTATCTGAGACACAGCTTGCATGGCCGATCAGCAGTAAACTCTAAGTCCTGTTCTGCTTTGCACTGGCCGCGGCACCTCAGCACTGTTTCCTCCCTCGGGACACTGTGTGCTTTGGAGGATAGTGCCTCCTGCTGGGAAACAGATATAGGAGGGCTTGTCTAGAGTGGAAACTTGGTCCAGGAATGCTCAGCATCCAAATCAGCCTTAAAAAAAGTTCATGGGAAGTTGCTGTTTCCTTGATTGGAAAAAGAATAGAAGCTGGGCAAGGCTGTGACTCAGCCCGTGAGTCAGCAGGGGCTGCTTTCCGACAAAGCCATCTTGTGTTCTTTCAGTCTCTGTCACACCTTCCCTGCTGCCTGCCATGGGACAGAAAATGCCATTTGCTGCCACTTCTCTTTACTCACAAAGTTGTTCCAGCCCGTAATCTCTGCCCTGACACCTCCCACTGCACCGTCTCTCCAACTTTCTGCTTCTCTGCTCCATTCCATTCCCTGGGCTGCAGGGATTTTTGTGCCTTCAGTACTCCAGTCATGGGTGTAATTTAGCAGCTGCAAACTCTTGCTTGGCAGCAACAGAGACAGATTGTGACCTATTCACCACAGAGGGAAATCCCAGGAATAAGTAGGAATTCCCTGAAAGAAAAGACATGGGATGAGGAGCTGATCTGGATCCTCCCCGAGGCAGTGATGACCTTCATCAGACACTGCAGACTGTGGTTCCTCAGCCAGCCATTAAACGAGCCAGACCAGTGCTGCAGGTCCAACACACTGGTTTTGAATATGTCTTCTTTTAATTGTGTTTCTGTCTGTCTGCTTCCCCACATGCGTGGCTCTCCGCCAAGATCCCAGAGCTTTTCCAACGTGAGATGTGATGTCAGCCAAAAGGCACTCAGGGACTTGGGGAAGGAAGGGTGCTGCAGGAAGGAGTGCCGCCCCAAGATGCACACTGCAAACACTTCCTGGATTCGCAGACTTGGATGCATGCTCAGCTCCATGGAAGCTCTCTTGTTTCTGCTGAAAGAATTTATTTTGAGCTTGGACAAAGCAAATAATTTTAGCCATGCACTATTTACATCCAGGCAAGCAGCCAGGACATAACTCTGTCTATGGTTGCATCCACTGTTAAGCAAAACTGTCCTGCTGTTTTATTTATTAACCAAACATTTCTAGTAGCCAAGATAATTTTATCCTTTCCTTAATGCTGACTGATGATGACTCAGTCTGGATGGGAGAAGTCTCAGTAGCAGGGTGCCCAGATTTTGAAACCCAGTGTTATATGGAAGGAAGGGCTGGCTGTCCATGTACCTCAGTGGCTCTGGCTTTGGACCTGCTTACTTTACCTCTCTCTTTGTGGAATAAAGAAACCAGTGAAGTATTCCACAAGTGAGTTGGTTAGGCAGGGTGGAGTGGAGATGCCCTTGTCTCTGTAAAAATCAGCTGCAGCTATAACTTTGAGCAATAACATCAGGAGCTGGTATACAAATTTGTCTGTAATTTTTTTTAATCTTTTAATGGGTTATCAATATTTTCTGTCCGAATCGGTCTTCAGTTTATGTACATCTCTCCCTTAGCTGCAGGATTACTCTCATGCAGCTCCAGGTAAGGAGGTATCTAGTCTAGGCAAATCTGTGGGGTCCTTTATCTGTTCAGTGGTCAGTGACAGGTTCCTCTGGGAGGTGATTCACTCACTTGCTTGAGCAATCCCAGAAAATCCTGCTCTATATTTCATTAGTAATTTACAAAGGCAAGCAGAGCAGGTGGTGTTTACAACGTAAAACTATATAAGCAGTTACGTTCCAAAGATGAGATTAAGTTAGATGAGATCCTTCTGGATTTAAAATTTCATTTACTGAAAGCTTCAAGATGCAGGTAAGTACTTTTTGTAAACAGGGCTCTAAGGAATAGAGAACGCAGTGTGGAAGCACAGAATCTCCTAATTTATCTTCTGTTTCCAAACCAGGAATCTAAGTAAAAGTTTATAAGAAAAGTAAAACAGCTGTATGTCATCCTGACCAATTTAAAACACAATTCAGGTTGCTTTCCAGCAACATCTCTGTAGTGCAGTCCTCAAATCAATTGAAAAGGTCAACTATAGGATCAATTTCTACTACCTCCAAAGATGCCACCTGAATATAGCATGTGTTCCTACCTAAGAGGATTTTAGCTGGTATCAGTCAACAGCGAGTTCTCTCAAACACTGTGATAACCTTTAGTTATCCTTAGTTATCCTTTATTTACTGAACAAGCACACCGTGCAAAGGGTTTGCCCGGTAACGAGGCCTCTCAGGCTTTGGAAGTTTTAACCAGCTACATTGTTTCACACGTGGGCAGAAGTGAGTTTATTCTGATTCACATCGAAACAAAGAACAAGAGCTTGAAAAACAACGAAATCCCCACAAGTGGGACCAACCGGGTTGGTTTTCTTTTAGTCCTTGATTGCAAATTCACAGTATTTTAGCTGCTGAGGTCTCAAGGGAGCCTTTTGTTTTTGCTGAGCTATGTCAGTGCAGAAGGCTGGAACTCAGGAAACTTTTATTTTCTTCCTAGCACTGCCAATAGCCAGGGGACTTTGACAAAGTCACCCCTTCTCTCCAAGTCTTGTGCATTTCCCTTTTTTATAAAACCACAAATAATGAACCAAAGGCTTTGGCTCTGCAACTTGTACATGTAATGCCCCATTTAAGAGCAGGCTCTGAAATCTGATTTCCTGCATTACAAGGCCTATAGGGCTTTGACATTTAATTTTGCCATCAAAACCATCACCTCTGTTTGAACAAGATTTGTAAACTGGGTCCTGTTGTCGGACTCAAACTAAGGATGAAGCAGGCTTCTCCTACAATATCAGTAACCCTGACTAAAGCCACTTATGGATGACACCAGCTTGGCAAAATTTGTTCCCTTCCTGGGTTTTAATCTCTGTTTTGTGATTTATGCAGAAAGACAGGAGGGGTTTGGTTGAAGTTTAAGTGGCTAATGCTGGTTAGGAGTATAAATACATGATTAGCAGAATTCATCGGTTCAGGATTTCTGCTGGCTGGTTCCTTCAGTTGAACTTAGAGCTCCCCCATGAGTGTAAGCAGGAGGCTCCCCTGAGGACATGCGGCACAACAAGAAGAGGTGTGTCCTGTAAACACCTCTGCAGACATGCCTCATCTTGGCAAGACACTGCCTGTTTCTGTATCATTGCTATTGAGGATCAGTCATCTAAGCTTTGCATTTCCCTCCCTTTTCCTGTTCTCCTTGTCCAGTTGCCTGCCACGAGCCCGGTGAAAGCGGCCACATCTCACGCCTGTCCCGGCCAAAGCACGCACATTGAGCAGTTTGACCTCATTACTCCTATCTGGTATGATCCTACTGTGCCCCTAATAACTTGGCTTTGCTATCCTTGAAGGTAAAAATTTAAGCAGGAAGAGAGGGAGGAGTCCTGGTCCTGTGTAAAGTGCTGCAGCCCACTGGTGGAAAGTCCCATCCACCAGTGGGCACAGCAGTTCATGAGCAGCCATGGAGGGAAGACCAATAGAGCTGGCACCTGTGAGGGGTGGGGCTTGCATAGGAATATTTGGCGTGTGATGAATGTGCCTCACTACTTACATCTCTTCCTCCTTCAAGTTTTCATTGTACTGGAGCCTGCCTACTCCAGCAACTCCAGCTCCTGCAGTCTTTACCAGCTATGAGCTCTGTAGTCCGTGCTTGGTAGACTTCAAAGCCCTTCCCATCAGGTGTAAGGATGCTCAGTAAGGAACAAATGGAGTGGTTATGCTGGAGGGAGATTAGAAGGCTGTGGTGCTCTCAAGGGAGAGAGAGCACCTCTGGTTCCTTTGGCTGCTGCACAGAGGAAATTGAGAGCACCATGTCCTGGGACAGGCACAGGGGCTGCTGCTCAGAGGGACTGTAAGCAGAGTGCTTCAGGCTGGACTGCGAGACTCTTGCTCTTGTGCTTTCACTACAGAACTAAAAGGCAGAAGGTGATGCTCCTTCTGACTATTTGTGCAAAGTTCAGTGGCAGGCAGCCCAGGGCAGCAGAACAGTGACTCCTGTCACTTGTTCTTTCAGTTGAGGCCAAACTCTTCTGCTTCCTGACGAAGATGAAATCTAAACACCAATTTCCTAGATGCTGAACTGAATTGAAGAGAGAGACAAAGTTACCTTTCATCATGAGCTTTGGGTTTTGCACTTGCAATCTAACCTGCAATCCAAACAGCCACCTGCTTGTTGAGAAGTCTAATTTGAGGCTAGTGCTGCCTTCCACCCTGCTGTCAGTGTGACTAAAAGCATGGCTGCTTTATTTTAGAGGAAATAACCTGTCCTGGCTGTCATGCACTGATGCTATTCTGTGAAATCTAAGGGTGGAATATGAATCCTATAGTCATGGTAGTGACAGGATCCTGGGACTGGTGACTGTGTTTTTCACATCTGAATTTTCCCCTAGGTATTACTGACCAAGAAGGCACATATGTGGAAAATATGATATTACATTTATGCCTAGGGCAGTTGCAATATGTATTTCAGTAGCAAGCCAAGGCCTGAAATGAGAAGAGAGAAAGAGCCACTCACTCTTCTTTCACACAGCCGGTGCACTTTATTTTTCCTGGGCTAAGTCTCTGTGGTGACAGGAGTACATAAGATCCTGCCTGAGGTTTGTCTGACCAGTTGTGGATATGTGGGTTCACTTTAAAGCTGGTGCAGAGACAGAGGCACATCTGGAGGATGCCATCTTTTCCTTGCCTGGCCATGCAGAATGATGCAAGCCAGAGTCTTGCGGTGCCTGCCTCTCTTGGCTGTTTGGATGACTGGCTCTCCACTCCCATAAGGGCATCTCCACTGCCAATTTGAGGGGCACAAAGGATGCTGCAGCTGGGGAGCAGCTGGAACCTCATATCCATCTCTCAGATCTGGCCAAACCTTTAGTGCAGAACATCTCACTCCTCGTATTACTCCTTGGTTCCAAAACACAGTAGTGTTTCTGGAGACAGGCAGTCCTGGGTGTGGCTACTATCTTGCCTTTTGATTAGAGGTTCTGGATCGCACCAGCTGGTTTAGCTTTCTCAAGGGTTATGGCTTTCTCCATCATTGTTCTGAAGATGATGCAAGCCTAACAAGCTTCTACCTCTAATTTTCTTCCCACTCAGCAGTCTTTTGTTAATGCAGACTGTCAGGAGCTGTCTCACGCCTTGTTTTGGGCAGTATGTAGCATGGCCAGCTCTCAGCATTGACTGAATCACACTGCACTTTTGAAAATGTAAAATAAAACAAATAGTAAAAAATCGAGGTGTGTAAGGACTGTTGTGGCTCTGACTAATTGACAATCTGTAAAACAAAGGCCATTACAGTTGAAACATCAACTCTTTTTTTTTTTTTTTCAGTTGTTATCATGTTAAAAAGCACCTCCTGATTTGAAGAATGGAAGTTATGGAGCTTTCAGCACATCTCTAAATAGCTCATTTTGACAGATAATCTTTTGCACTATTAAACACCTTGCCTTATACCACTAATCTACATCCATCCTGCTCTTGCTGTCTGGCATGGGATTGTCATTGTGCTTCTTAAACAGTCTGAAGATTAACAGAGATATCTTGGGTATGAAGACTGTGATAAAATGCCAAAGGAAGCAACCTTTCGATTTTATTAATTTTATTCAGTATTTATGCAATGCATTTATACTTGGTGGTTTACAAGGTGCCTGTCAAACTTCCACTGTGCAAGTTTTTGTAAAAAATGAGAGTATGTCTCCTAATATCTGTCCTAATGGCATTACTATTCATAGAGCAGTTTGGGTGCTTCACTCTTCTCAGTTGCCTCCTTTTTCCTCTATTGTACACCATAGACAACCTCCTCTATACTTTTTGTTTAAAACTTCATGCTCTTTTTCTCTTCTGATTTCAACTGATGCCGCTTCAGGGCATCCACTGTCTGCTCTGAGTGAACACTGAGTCTGGACAGGAGAAAATGCAAGTGAAGAAGCAGAGGAGCCAGATCAGCATCTCTGGCAGTCTGAGGCAGTTCGTGGCCTCTTACAGGGCACCCTTGCCAGTGAGCATTATGGCAGAGTTGAGCAACAGAGCAGCACTGCCAGTGGAGGGCCGTTCCTCACCAGCACCAGGGACACCATGGGGAAAATGTGAAGACAAAAGGCAGCAGAGATTGGCATCAAAACCTCATTTTAGGTGTGAAACAAAATCCCAAAAATGTGCTTTTAAAGAGTTTGTTGTCCTTCTTCCCCCCTCCCCCCCCTCCACACACACGCACACACACACACACACACACACACACACACACACACCTTGAATCTCTTAGTTACAATAGGAAAATTGTTCCACTCTTGCTTTTGCCTGTAGCTCAGCATTGGGCTTCCTTCCCAGAGCAAGCTTTTAAACTAATTTTAAAAAGACACTGTTTCCCCATGAGACAGTGAGGAGGCAGATGTGCTCTCTGACATGTCATGGCATGTCTGCTGGCACTGTTGTGCTCCAAATCCGAGCTTGTTAGGCCCACTGAAACAAATGGTGTCTCTCTTACGAAACTGCTTGCCCTTGGAGACACTGTCTTTTTCCTTTTCTTCTTAGGAGAAAGAGACAGTCACACACAGCACCAGAGTCTTACAGAGGCCATGATAGAGACTGGAAATCCAGCCTGGAAAAATATTTGGAGTCAAGAATGTTTTGAATTACTAGGGTAGAAGGGTTAAGAATGTGAGTGGAATAGACTTTCTGTTTGTAGCAAATCCAGTGTCAGTTTTGTGAACAGAGACAGGGTTGGAGAAACAGTGTGGAAAACCAGACAGACAAGCCTGTCAGTTTCTCAATGGCTAGAAAGTTTGGATGCTGACATCCTTTTCAGGTTTGTTCTGCAGGGAGGTGTTCTTCCTTTTGAGACATTGTTCTTGATGCTTGTAACCCTTGGAGACTGCTCATCTATGTCAGGTCAATGAAGATGGATGTAAATCTTTCATTCTCCTTTTCCCCTATTCCTCCTCATATTTTATCCTCATTTTCTTATCACAAGAGACTTTCCTCAGATTTCTCTCATCATCTCACTTGACCTGTCACAACCCAACTCCCAGGTTTCCTCATGCCTATTTCCATTTGTTTTTCTTCTTCACCTTTTCTTAACATCCTAGACTTTCAGGAATGCAGATCCTCCTCAACTCATCTTCCTTTTCCTGCTGGTCAATACCTTTTTCTGGATCCTTACCTCTTTTCTTGCCCTTCCTTCTCTCCAGCCTCTCTTAATTTTCCCCAACGCACTTAACCTACCTCTGTCATACCTTGCAAACCCTGTGTCTATGCAGTTTGTTGTCTACAGTGTCTCTTGTCTCCACACACCTTTGCCTGCCAATAAATGATCATCTTCCTCATGGAGGGACAGGCACTGGTCTCTTCCCTCTGGTGACTAGTGACAGAACCCAAGGGAATGGCCTGAAGGTGAGTCAGGGGAGGTTTAGTTTGGGTATCAGGAAAAAGTTCTTCACCCAGAGGATGTTTGGGCACTGGAACTGTCTCCCCAGGGAAGTGGTCACATCATCCGCCTGACAGAGTTCAAGGAACATTTGAACAATGCCCTTGGGCACAGGGTGTGCCTCTTAGGGTGTCCTGTGCAGGGCCAGGAGCTGGACTCGATGATCCTCACGTGTCCCTTCCAACTTGAGATATTCTATGATTCTGTGGGCACTTTTCTCATGTGTAACTTTGGCCACATCACTCTGCATCCTCCCTGGGTTCCCTCTGCTCCATCCCATGAAGCATCAGCTTCTTGCCCACACTGTTAATGCTGCTCAGCTTATTGCACTGTCACCCCTTGATGGGTTTGGAGAAGACAGCCCCCAGTCTGTGAGGCCACACTGCTGCCACAGTTCATGCTGACACCACCAGCTCACACTGCCCATTGCCAACCCAATGTGTATTTTGCCAGAGCCCTTCTGCTCATATGAACAGCCTTAGAGCTTTTTTGAATCTGATCTTAATAGTCCTCTTGGCATCAGCTCCTATAGGCATCACTCCCTATTACTGCCAATAGGCATCACTCCCTATGATGCCTATAAAAGTGCCTGATAGCAGCTAAGCTGCTGCAGCACTGAGTTATCCAAACCTCTGGACAAATCCATATTGCTGTGTTTGAGTCCTCTGTTTGTGGTGCCTTGGCTGAGAATGTAATCTTCCCATGGCAGAGCAGTCCTTTAGTCTTTATCTTTGCAGTATGGTGAGTGCCACACCATGAGGATGGTACTAGTCCCTTTAGTAACAGTGATGTTAGCAAGAGAAAAAGATACACTGTGTGTAAAAAAAAAAAAAAAAAAAAAAAAAAAAAGATGTGTGCCCCGNAAAAAAAAAAAAAAAAAGCTCTGTGTCCCAGGGTCACAACATCACAACAGCTATCTTAAATTAGAAATGGAAAGCACACCTTGCTTGGAGAGAAAATCGAACTGGGAGCAAAGGAGTGGAACTCCATGCTGGCTTTCAACTGATGCTCCTCATGGGAGGTGAGAACCTGAAGCTCCTGCTCTTCAGAATGAGTCACGTTTATCAGTTTGCTGGTAAATGCAGAGCTAAATTCTCACAACCTGAAAGGAAAGAAATCCTCAGAGTTTCCCAAAAGCAGGTAAAAGCCCTTGAGGATCAGAAGACAGCCTGGGGATGCACATCTGATGAGACAGAGTTGCCACTTTGAGGCAAGGGGTTGATTCACAGGTCTAGGACAGAGGCAGGATGTTTCCTGGTGGAAATAATTCATGTGTTCAATGTGCTAGTGCTTGCTGTCATGCACATCTCAGGACACCTCATGCTGTCTTTTCATTGGATTGGGACCATGCCCATCCTGAGGCAATGCATGTCAGCCTTGAAGTGGAGTGTTTAAATTCATTGTCTGACCCAGCTTTGCCTGAGTAGCAGGGCTTACTGTGCTTATGAAAATATTTTCTTCCACTGCCCTGGTAATTGCAAGTCTGGGATCAGAAAAGCATCTAACAGCAAAGATTCAGCTTCAGTTCTTGATTTTTCCAGGAGCCTTTTTACATCCAGGAAAATGTGCTTTCCTTTCCATTACCTTTCCTGAACATGACTAACTCTTTCTGGCAGGCCTGGGTGACCAGTCATCTGCCTGGACCAAACCCAAGCCCACTTACTACATTTCCTGTTGTTCCCCAGCCTGTCCAGCCTGCTTCTGTCTCCCCTAAGTGATATCACCACACCAAGAGATGTTGACGTATTTCCTTGTCTTGATACTTCCAGAAGTCATCCCTGAGTAGAGGAATGCTAGTCATACAGGGCAGTCTATTTTTAGCCTTTCACAGACTGCTTCTCTGACCTTGGGCAGGCACTTTAACCACTCACCATCCCACTTCATAATTTTCAATATCAACATAGTTCTACCTCGTCTGCAAAGTACTTGTGGGATGCACTTGGGAGGTTTTTTGCTTGGAAATTGTATTACAAAAGGGACTTGTGCCTCATTGGCATCTAGGATATTTTGAGGTTGTTGGCAACATATCTGATCACATCTCACTTCTTGGGTGGGAAAATGCTACCTTTTCTTGACTCCAAGGCACTGCTCTGTAAACTCCTTTCCATCTCCATTATTTTGAAAACATTATTTTTCCCAGTCACTGAAGAAATACTGCATTTACCCAGCAGTAGCCAAGGTGTCATAGGCAGCTGTTTATTGGATGGACGGTTACTCTGCTGAACATAAACTCAGACCTTAATTTCCTTTTTTTTTTTTTATCAGTTCCATTGGTTTGTCAAAATGTTCTGTGGTGGATGCTGATTTGGGGTATGCAATCTGAGGGTCTTCATCCTTGTGCTTGCTGTTAATTTCTTCCAAGAGAGGGTCTCCCAAGATGAGGTGGTTCTGGAGGGTTTTGAATTCTCCATACAGCACCAGGAGAGGTGGAGGGAGGTGGATGCCTTTCCCAAGCATCTAAGCAGCAATAGTGATGACAGACACCCCGAGAAGGGACAAAGAGGGCTCCCAGCAGCTCCAGTGTTGCCACCTCTCTTCTTTCTCTCCCCCTCCTTTGGCCAGGCTCACAGCTGGAGAGGACAGCTAATGCCTTCTTTGGGGTGGTGAATCTGACTTTGCAGCATTCCCTCTGACACCATCAGGAACATTTCTGGCTGTGTCAGCTAAAATTCCTGCCGGGGACTGCTGCAATGCAGCACACTACACCCCCGCCGGCGCTGAGCCCCCAGCCTGGACAGCCGGTGCTGCTGAACTCCAGCCCTGCCGCTGCCATGGGCGTTCCTCCTCCTCTTCCCAACGAGCCCTGATGATTTCAGGTTGCTTGGCATCATCTCCTGCGGGCATTTGGCGTCCGCAGCGTGTGTCAGAGCAGCCTGGCGCACGTTCGGTTTCCCAAGGTGCTGCCTGCAGAACGCGCCGGCTCCCCGAAGGGATCGGCTGTGGTTTCGTATTTCATTTCCCTCGCACGCTACACCCGAATTCCAGACGCTTTCTGGCTTCTCTGCTGCATGGACTCTGAGCGTAGATCCTTCGCCGTACCCAGCTGAGGCAGACGGGGCTTCCTTCGGCTCCAGGGAGTGGACCATGAATACGTCAATTGTATTCTTGCTTTGCATCTCAGTTTTCCCAGGCTTTTCCCAGGGCAGAGTTGTTAGAGAGGATGAAACTGGTTTTGCCGAGTGTAACGTGTTCTTCCCTGGACAAGTCCCACCCGAAGGATTTACGAAGCCGTTCCATGTGAAAATCTGTCAGCAGTACAACAAAGAGCCACGCTTTGCAACCCTCTACAGTACTAAGGACAAAATTCCTCTTTATTCAGCTTTTAAGTTTACAAAGGCAGCTCAAAGTGAAGAGGAGAACTGGCTGGTTGAACCGCAGGTAAGGCAGCTTTTCCTTTGCTGTAAAGCAACTTTTCCTGGAGAACGTTTCCTCTGGGGTGAAACTGGGGCTAGAATTTTGCAAAGGAGGCAGGAACTCTGCTTGATGAACTTCTGTTGGTATGAATTTTTCATGAGCACAACTTATTTTTGTGCTTGGAACTGAGCAAACAAATAGTTTCTTGTCCCAGGGAGCCTATAATGAAAACTGAGAGGCTGCTGCATGAATGTGCAGTGCCAGGGGGAGAGGAAAGCCCTCTCTGACACCAGTGATGTTTTTGTCCTGCCCAGCCAGCTCCTGTGGGCAGGGAGCACTGCTGGTGGGTTAAACATCGCAGTGTCAAGTTCAAGTTTGTTCTGTTGCCAGTATGATCACAGAGTTGATAGAAGTTCTTTAGCTTTGCTGAGCAGAGATAAAACATCCATTTGTGGTTCACCAAGTTGATGCTGCAGCTTTTCAGTGTGTCCCAGTGTTGCAGACTGAGGCGGGAAAATGAATTGCTGTGTCCTGGAGTGTACAAGCTTCAGTCAGATCAGAAATATGCAGTATAAAATGAATTTGGCCAAAGCCTCAGTGGGTTTTTTTCCCCTAAAACTTGGCATGTTTAAAAAAGGCCTTCAGGCTGTTTAATTTACAGGAAATAGTTTTAAAGGATTCCCTAAGAGAGCTTTNATGAGGAATATTGTAATATTGTAATAGAATCAGGCTACCCCATCTGTTGACCTCAGGAAAGATTGTCACTGTGCAAGGGTGCTTTGTTAGGGCAGGAGTGGCTGCAGTGTCAGAGCAATGTGTTAGGAGTGTGGCCTACTGGATGTTGACACAATCAAAGCTCGCCTCTCTGCCAGGAGAATGTTGGGCTTATTTTTCTGATGTGTGGTGATGAGATACTAAGGCCACAAGGCCACAGGCATTGAAGACAGGAGATACTAAGTGGTTATCTTCAGGGTTTTGAGTTGCAGGAATTTCTAAGGGTCTTTTGATCTGATCTTCTTCCACTTCACAGGCAAGCTGTGGGAGCTTGCCCTTTTAAAACAGAGACTTTTTTCAGACTCCGTCATTATTGGGTTGTGGAAGGATGGCAAATTTTTAAAGCTCAAAGGGGACCTAGGCTGGCAAGAATCTTTGGTCAGTGCTATGGAGGCAGCAAGGTAAAGTGGCAGAGAAAAGATTCTTTCCCATGTGCCTTGCCCAGTGACATGTGACACCCTTAATCACTTCTAGCCCCCATATCTTCTCCTGCTTCTTGTGGTCCAACTCTCCCAACCTACCTAGGTAGGCTCAGAAGCTGCTCCTGCCCTTAAGCTGTGGGCAGCCCCCCAGCCCAGTAACTTTGGTTCCCCTGGACCTCCCTTTAGCTGGCTTCTCTGCCCTTCCTGCTGCATCTCTTTTGACCCCTCATCTTGTCTTGGTTCCTGCCGACCCTCCAGAGCCCCAAACCTTGTGTGATGTGCCACCCAAGCCTTCTGCAGCCTCAGAAATAAT
The DNA here is from genome assembly GCA_013396955.1 of Regulus satrapa. Taxonomy (NCBI): domain Eukaryota; kingdom Metazoa; phylum Chordata; class Aves; order Passeriformes; family Regulidae; genus Regulus; species Regulus satrapa. Next base: position 211,726 of record VWZN01021666.1, on the reverse strand, counting down.
AGGGCAGGGCCCTATTATTTGGGTGCTACCTTCATTTGCTCTGGCTTCTCCAGAGCAGCCTCACAGGTTGACAATAGTTCTTGGTTGACACTAATGGGTCTCCTTCATCCACTAGTGAAATGCAGATGTTTCAGAGGCAGGAGTTACCAACTCTGTAGCTCCCCAGAGGAACCTCTGACTGAGACAGAAAAGTACTAGGAAAAAAAAAGGCAAACAAAAAAACAAACAAACAAACAAACAAAAAACTGCAGAAGAATATATAAGGGGAAGAAATTAAGAATATTAAGAATTCCTATAACTCAAGAATAACTGCATACAGCCTTCTCAGACACTGCCACTTGGAGGAGAGAGGAAGAGCTTTCACACCCATCATGTATGTTCTACCAAGGCTAGGTCAGATGGCTGCGGAAGGAAACCCTCAGGAACACCTGCTCTGCAGCATAGCCCAGTGAGCTCATAACACTGATTTTCTGGGTGATTTCCTTGCCAAGACAGGGATGGCTGGGTATGACCTGACTCAGCTGCACAGTAGCGTGTGCTTGCACATGGAAATGCAAACGCAGAGCAAACGAAAAGGAATCATTATAAAAACACTCTCAGCACTTCGGTGGGGGCCTCAAGGTTGTCATGTGCTTTTTTGGGGAGATAATGATGTGAGTGGTGAGGGCACCATCGAACTCCCTCGTTAGGAATGTCTGCCTGAGAAACGATTGCCAAAAGTAGCACTGAGGCCGTAAGTGGGTGAGAAGTGTGAGGAATGTCAGTGCCACCCACTGTGGATTGGCAGCTGGAAACAATGAATTAATATAGCAATTAGTGAAAAATTAGAGAGCAGGAAGGGTAGGCTGATGAGCAGGGTACTGATGGAACTCCTCCAGGCGCAGGTCTGAAAACCTGCTCTGCCTAAATTTCCTAGGGTTTGACAGCAAGTCACTTAGGTGTCTTTTGCCTCATTCCATTTTGGTTGTCTGAAAATCTGTGTGTTCAATTCTTTCTGTAGCTTGGAAAGAGACAGAAAACTCCAGAGTTGCTTTTTCCATCCTAAGTTATGAGAGACTGGATAAATTACCTTGTGTTTTTATTTGGTAATGGCTACCACCAGGCAGACGACCAAGGTGGGATTCTTGCCCAGCTGTACCTCCGAGCAGCTCTTACAATGTCTCTTGGTAGAGAGTCAAGAGAACAGGCACTTCGAGAGCCACTCATGAATGTCCTACCGCAGAAACTTCAGTGTAAGATGCAGTGAGGTATGAATCCCAAGGTTGGATCAAACATTTCCACTTCAATCAAAGGTGTAAGTGTGCCTGAGGAAAGCGGGAGAGGGAAGCTGAAGCTCGGGAATCCTGCATACCAGGGTGGGGAAGGTGGGAGGTGGCAGTGTCCTGCCTTGTTAAATGACCAAACTCAATGGAAGCTGTCTGCCCTAATAACTGTGTGTTTCCATACTTTTAATCCCCCTCTGCCCCTGCCCCCTCTGTTAAATGCACCCTGCACCTCATGGCACACATGAATATTATGTGCTAACATCCATACAGGCTTCAGGCATGTAAGTTGTTTTTAAATCTCTATTCTATGGTAAGGAGTTTACCTGTCTGCTTGGATTTTGCCCTAAGCTGTTCCAAGTTATTTGGACTGGTGGCTTCATGGCTGACTCCATGAAAACAGATATGTTTTAGGGTGACACAAGCCAGAAGCTTTTTGAAGCAGGGAGGAAAAGTATCTTACAATACAGATTAGATGCAGTGCTGAGACAGTCTGCCTTTGGGTCTGAGCTGGAGGAGATATGAAAACGTCAGGCACACATTAGTTACAAACCATAATTAGGTGATGTCAGAGCCTTACGCATGAACAGCATAAAGCTGCATTTTTATTACATTATTTTTTAATTGCACCCAAACAATCTCGATGGTATGTGCAAAAGCCTGCAACTGGACAGGTAACCAGGGACATATTTTCTTGATCAGCTCTTCAAGGATTGCATGCAGCAGCTCATAGGGAGAGAGAAATTAAGTTTATTCTGCTTTGTGTAGGTTGGCAGTTTCTGGCAGAACTGATTCATCTTAGGTCTTGTAGTATGGCAGCACTCACCAAGAGAGTGAGATGAGTGTCTCTGAGGTGGTGTAAAACTCCAAAGGGTCATAGCACTGTTCCTGGGCACAACCCCATATCTATGCCCAATCCCCCTCACCTCTTCTGTGTGATTAAACACAATGGGTGCATCCCTTGTCCCATGGCACACCATCATATCATCAGATGGGGAAAATGGCAAGAGAAGGGGTGGGCAGGAAGAGACAGTGATTTTGCGGAATGCAAAATGTCTGGCCTCATCAGCCACCTGCAGCCTGTTGTTTGGGGTGACTGAGCAAGAGGAACAGAGTAAGGCAGTAAAAGTGCAGAATAAGTCCTTTCTTTTTAAAGCAGAAATTTAGAAAAAGCTGTGGCTTGTGCATCAGCGCATGGTACTCACTATGATCCTCCTAGTCCTGAAGCAATAAACAACAGATGCTTAAAAAAAAAAAAAAAAAAAAAAAAAAAAAAA
>VWZN01021666.1:152246-200225 GCA_013396955.1 Regulus satrapa | reverse complement strand
AAAGAAAGAAAGAAAGAAAGAAAGAAAGAAAGAAAGAAAGAAAGAAAGAACGAAAGAAAGAAAGAAAGAAAGAAAAAGAAAGACTAGGCTTAAATCTAATACCATGTTTTCAGTTGTATTATATATATGTATAGCAGTACTGTTCTGTATTGCATGTGTGAGCTGCAGTTTCAGCTTCTGTGAGCTGAACACTACATCCCAACTGTGTTTCCCCTGATGTGGAGGGTAGAGGCAGATCAGAGTCCCCCAGGAGATGATTCAGGGCAGATGTCACCCTCTGGTGGAGTCTCTGTCTCTTTCCACGTGTTGCAGAGGGAGCCAAGAGAGATGAGCTAGGTAATTTTGCAAGGCAAATTAAATGTCTGTATTCAGGCAGCATCACCAGCCCAGCCCTTCTGGTGCTTTCAGAGATGCTGGGGCATAAGTCAGCGTGGGAGAGGTGGTCTGGGCTGAAGCTAAGCCCCCCTCCACGAGGCTGCACATTGTAGCAGCAAACTGCTGGGGAACTCCCTCCTGAGGAAGTCAACACTGAATGTTGCAGGTCACCATTGCTAAAACACTTCTGTTTTGTCTGTAATCATGTTTTGTTGCATTTGCTGTATATAGCTTTTTGGTGTACTGATACTCTGAACACTAGCCCTAGGCAGGAAAAGGAGGAGGAGAAGGAGGGCTTCCATTCTGCAAAAGCACTTTTCTGCAGGTCAGAAAGGTTCCAGTTTTGCTACAAGAGTCTGAGAAAAGCCTGAGGGGAAAAAAATAAGACGCACATGGAAGATGAGGAGGGTTTTAATTTAGCAGGAAATACAAATGCAGTGATCATCTTTCTTAGATATTAAAAAGCTTACAAAAATCAATTATATTTACATGAGGTCATTAGCATGAAGAATGATGTTACTTAAAAGTGATGTAATTCTAGCCTGGGTTTGTAGAGCCTCTGGTCCTCTGCCCAGGTGCCTCACCAGGTAACTCCATCATGATTTATTTGAAAGTTTTTTGGGGGAGTTTCCACATTGCCTAAAATTTGTCTAATTTAGCGTGTAGTGCTGAGATGAAGTTGTGCAGGTGGGTGCACTTCAGTTAATGGACACTTGGTAGAGCAGATCCACTGATGGCTCTGTACAGGGACCTGGGGTGGTCACTATTTCTTCCCCATGCTATGGCACAAGGAGCCTGAGGTGATGCTGGGAGGAAGCAGAGGAGACCCCAGCCCAAGCAGAATTCCAACCCTAGAGCTGTGGGCTTGCTTGGGCCACGAGTGGGCAGCCAAACTCCACTGGCAGCGGCACACCATTCTTGCTGGCCTCTGCAAGGCCACCCTGTCTTGCTTGCAGCTCCTTGGCTCCAGCCGGGAGGCTGAGGGTGCCCACACTCCCAGCTGATGGTCATGGGGCACACCAGGGTGTCCATCTGTGCTCCACAAGGAGGGGAGGAACCTGGTGAGGCCTGGGGTCGGCCCAGCCAGATGTCTCCCCAGGGCTGTGCTGCCCATTCAGGGCTGCCTACCTTTATCTCAGCCATGGCTCTTTGCTAGGTGCCAGGGACATCCCACAGCGGTCCCCTATGGGCTGCAGGGAGATTGTCCTGCAGCCACTCGGGGTGGGCACATGAGCATCCCTGTGACATGGTCCCTGGGCTGCCACCACCCTTTGGTCTCCAGTGTGGGTGCAGGGGGCAGGGGATAGATGGCAGCAGAGTGGTGGCCCAGGAGGATGGTCAAGGAGGTCTTTGGAAATCACCAACACACAAATACTTTTGGCTCTGAATTTCTTGTGGGAAACTGGGTGGAGAGGTGAGGATGGGGTGTGGGGGAGCAGGGCTGTCCTCTGCCTGTGCTGGGTACCCCCACCTGAACACTCACACCACCCACTGCATGTGAGCAGGGACCAAAATCAGGGCAGGACTCACTTGAGTGTGACACTGTCCTGCCCTGCTGATCACCCAGGCTCTGGGACTTCTAGGGATTTAAGCAGGAATCCCACAGCAGCTTTGAGGAATACCGCAAGATTTTTATCTTTTTCATGATGGTGCTGGTCACACAGTCACGCTCCCAGGTCTGAGCTGCTCTGGCAACTGGAAGTGACAGCCACACCACTTGTACCAAGGGGCCTGGACCTAAAATAACAGCTACTTTCAGTGTTTTGGAACTCCCACTGAAAGCAAATAAATAAGCACTTTATATATGTGCATATATTTATATACAGACATGTATTTATTTTATTGTGATCTGTGCATCCTGCAGCTGGAGGTAAAGTTACACCCGAAACATCCCAGATCTGCAGCTTGTGTTAACTAGTGCAGTATTTCTGAGGGGAAATGATCATCTTCCCCAGGACAAACTTCCCTGGTGATCCCTCAGCACTCAGTCACCTTTCTCTGGGGATGGATGGGGCAGAGGGCAGGATTTGGGGACAATTTGACATCTAGATGAGCTTGGCACTGCCATGAGCCAGCACCCTCAGCATATTTTCTCTTACCTTTTCTTTCCCTTCCAGTTTTTATGGCTTTCACCCACTTCTGCTCTGGGGTTGGCCCAGGTCCCCCTGGAAGAGGGATACAATAATCTCTGTATTGAATGATACGTAAATTAAAACCCACTAAAAAGGCATGATGGAGAGGAAGGGCACTTCGACGACTGGATTTGTCCCAAAACACAGGATGTTCTGCTCTAGAGATGTGTTCCTCAGCATGTGGCAAATGATGGCTCAAACAGGAATCAGGTTTTATCCATTTTTACTTAACCAATGAAATTCCTACTGATAACAATGAAAGTAATTTCAGCAAGTATAAATGTGATACAGTTTTAAACAAACCCCATTGTTCTGTACCTATAAATAGATTTTTCAAAACCTCATAAAAAGTGCAGATTTATGAATTGCTGTTAAAATGTTAATACATGATTCCTTTGTTTAAAAATGCATTTTTGTCTCTTAACTCACAAAAAAAGAAAGTTCCTTCTGCATCTGTTCAGATAAATTCAAGTCGGGTAACTTAAAAACTAACAAAAGTCACACACAAAAAATTCCATCCCACTAGATAAATCTGTCCTTTCAAAAAAAAACCCCAAAACAAACAACAAAACAACAAACCCAACCAGCAACAATAGGAAAGAAATTACAAAAGCTGCTGTGGGAACTCACAGTGAGCTCCTAGCAGCTACCTCACCTTGCAGGCAAACCTCCTGTGCAAGCATGGAGCCCGTGGCCTATCTCTGGAGCTCAGGATAGGTGGTCACCTGGAAGGCAGGACAGGGGATGTGCCACCAGCCCACAGGATGCTGTAGGCACTATGGGCCCCACAGAGCTACCACACTTCCTCAATTCCTGGTGGTGGAAGGGAGCTGCAGTGTCAGAGCTCTGTCCTTAAGCCCCCATCCCAAAACCCCCGCACAGCCGTAGCACAAGGAGGGAAGAAGCTGACAGCTACTGGGCTGGGCTGGGTACAATTTACCCCCTGTCCAGAGGGTCAGAGGTGGGAGATGCAATGACATGCCCCTCTCTGGGCACTGCCTGCTGGCCCAGCCAAGGGGGCTCAGACCCACAGCTGCCAACAGGGAGCCAATGCTGCTTCTTTACCCTGATGTGCCAGGCTCTGCAGTCAGCAAATCAAGGGCTAAATTTCGCACTCGACAGAGGCTTGGAATCTTTTTAGCTGCAGAACTGCTGTGACCATGTTTGTGGTCTAGCAGTTGGTCTGTCCATCCCTCTCATGCCAGCAAGCTCACGCTTGCCCCATGCACTGGTAAACAGTGTGGGAGCTAGCCAGCAGTGGGCACAGGGGTCTGAAACAAATGCCAGGCCTCAGCTTTTGCCACATTCGGGTCCACGCAGGGTGGCCGTGGGGCTCAGACCACGCTTTGTGCAGAGAGGGGCTCAGCTCACCCACAGTTGAGAGAGGTTGGCTGGTGCTTCTCCCTGTATCTACAGTGGTATTTTATCTACAGCAGGGTCTGTTTAGCAAGAGAAGTTTAAAGTGGCTACGTTCATCAAGTTTGCTACTTTATGAATTAAAAAAACAAAACAAAACAAAAAACCAAACCCCAACAACTATAAATAGAAAGACTCTCACACACCAGACACTTGCAGCCCGTGTGACTCATAAACCGCATCAATATTCTGTTAAAAAGGTTATTCTACTTAGAACTATACATAGTACAAGAGACTGAAAAGTGGCAATCGTGTATGGGCACGCTACCTGCCCCAGGGTGGCCCACAGTCAGGTGCTTCCTAAAAAATCAAGGAGTTACAGTAACATGGCACAGGACTGCAAAGCCGATCACAGCTTTCACTTACACTGCATACGAAGTACCAAGGGGGACAAAAAAAGAACTGGTGTTAATACTGATGAATTAAAGACTATCTATAAAGATTGAAATAGACATTCACAGCATGCTACATATATTGCTCACAAAGTTTTTTTTTAAAAAAAGGCTAATACAAAACAAGGATTTGACTGTCTGATTTTCAGTTATGTCAGATAGAAGATAAAGCATATACATTCATCGTGTGGCTTTCCAGCAAAAGGAGAAAAGTGTAAAACCGAGAGATTTCAAGTTTACAAAATTCCTATTTTTTTAAGCTACAGTTCACATCCAGCTCTGGTCACAGTCATGAAAAGACCTCTGACTGCACTGCTTCGCAAAGTCCAAGGGCTGTAGCCTAAATATTATTATTTTCCCCCTAGAAGTGGCCACATCATCCACCTGGGCATGTGGCAGCTGGGCTGGAAGGAAGATGTTTGAGTCTGGTGGCATGACATGAGGATGAAGTGAGGTATGAGACACAGTTTTGGACTGTTGGTGTTTAGAGCTGCTGCTGCCCAGACTCCTCAGCTGAAGACACAATTCTTAGTGATCAACTCATTTTGCCTCAAAATTTCCTTCAAAGGGCTGATGGGGATGAGAAAATGCAATTTAACAGCAGCAAGTGTTCCTTGGGCAGAATGATTCCCTTTCCCTGCTCCATCTTTGGAGTAAGGAAAGGGTCCCAGCTCTGTTCCCAAAGAAGCCTTCTGGATACCTTGGAAGGAGGCATCCTGCACCACCTCCCTATGCACAGGCACACAAAAGAACCTCTCCGACACATCAGTGAAGTTTCTTCAGTGGACCAATACCTCAACTCCTCCTGTGCTGGCCATGTTCCCTTGGGAGAGCCCATGGTCTGTGCCTCCTGATGCTGACAGTGTGGCTTGCTCCCCACAATTAGTGTAGCAATTGGCATCTCCAGTACCTCTAACTACTGTCAGGAGAAAGGTTTCTATTTTCCACAAGCCCGGATGATACTCAATACCCTAGGAACACCCAATTCTGTCTCCAGCAGCCACTCCATAATGTGCATTTGGATTTTTTTCCCACAGATAAATGAAAAACCCAAATCCACTTGTTCCAGATGCTGCATGCAGTCTGCCTGGCTGCAAGGCCCCTGAGGGGCTGCCAACCTGATGGCCCTGTAAGCCTGCCTGGCAGAAGAGGACCTCAAATTCCCTGTTAGGTGTCCCTGTGAGAAACCTGCACAGTTGAGTAGCTCAAGCATGGGGTGTTTCACCAAAAAAAGCATTTCCTTAGTGGATCCACTGGATTTTTTCTCTAACTACAGAGATAGGCTTTGACACACTACTAAGCAAATACTGAGTTTCAACCTTTTGAACTACATTTAGCATTTTCCTGTCCAGAAAAAAATCTACTACGGCAATTAAGTGTTTCTAAATGTGAGAAAGAGCCTCTGCACCTAACAAGCAGTGATAGAGGAACCTTGTTTTCAAGGTTAAGGCTGGGAGGTTGTCCATGCAGCTGGGAGACTGCTCGGGGTTGGGAACTGGGAAGACAGGAAGCACTTGATACAGGACAGGGGTGGTGGCAGGTTGGAAAATGACAATTTTTTCCTCTGATGAGCAGCAAAGGATTAAATATCTGCAAGAGAGACCTGATGCATACTGGGGGAGCAGCAGCATGACCACCTGCCAGGAAATGTGCTTTAAATAATAAATTAACACTGATCAAGATGCTCCTGAAGTTTCCTCCTACTACTATGCTCTCTCCATCTCTCACACCTGTAATCTCTGCAGTAGGTATGAAATACTATATTAATTTTCATTTCAAGAAAAAATGTTTCACTTACAATTCCCAAATATAGGAAAGCTGGTGGATGCATCTCTTCAGACATAGTGCTGGGGGACATGAGGAACACTAAATCTGAAGTTCAGGTAATCAAAACTGACATTCTGTCCAGCTCTTGGAATGATTGTTAACAGCAATTAATTCTTACAGCTTTATAGTCAGATCTGCTCTGGGAAAGTTCATTTGCAATTAATCCACTCCCCTCTTCCTTTATTTTGTGCAACAGAGCCCCTTATTTATGGGAGAAGGATCCAAACATCTACAGAAAGTAACTGAAAGAATATCACTCGACATCAAGAAGATATGAAGTACTTTTTTTATCCAAAAATTTTTAGTTCAGGCACATGCTATCCACTTACTACCACAAATGAATGTTTTCTGCAAGTAGAGGGTAAATAACCCAGCTCTTCTGAAAGAGATTCCAAATTCTGGATCATGAGCCTGAAATGCATGCCTATGCCATGGAAAACACTCATGCATGAGAAACAGTGAGACCCTGTTCTGCAAGAGCAGTGGCTTACAGTTTAATTGCTTTAGGAGAAGTTTCTCTAAGTCTTCATTAAGTCCCCAAAACAATTCATTTCATAACAATCATTGCAAATCACATGGATCTGGTACATATTATTCCTTTAGTCTTTATGGAAATTAATGTTATTTATTTAGGTGATTCAATTTCTTTAAAAATCTGACTCAAACATTCAAGTGAGCATCTTCTAGGATTTTGCTGAGTGACTGGGTGCTTAAATCCCCATTGAAATTTATGCAGCTAGCAGCTTTTTCCAAATCCAATGAAAGTATCAGTATCACTACAAAAAACACACTTGAAGAATCTGATGCTTTGACTTTCTGCACTCAAGTAATAGAGCAACAAAATGTTTTCCTTTTTGTTCTCTTCTGATCTGTTCTGAATTTATGCTTACAATTGTAATTGTTTACAAGCATTGATTTTCCTGCCTTAAAGTTTTTTTTTTTAATACATAGGAATGAGAACTGATAGTGGCAATTCTTTAACTCTTACAGCTGAAGTACATCCTTTTCAAGTATCAATGTGTTGGGCAAGGGAGGGGATTGTCCTGCTCTGCTCTGTACTGGGGTGGCCTCACCTCAAGCACTGTGCACTGCTTTGGGCACCACAATATAAGAAAGATATGAAGCCATTAGAGAGCATCCAAAGGAGAGCCACAAGGATGGTGAAGGGCCTTGAGGAGAAGCCACATGAGGAGTGGCTGAGGTCACTTGCTCTGTTTAGCCTGGAGGAGACTGAAGGGAGACCTCACTGCAGTCTGCAGCTTTCTTGTGAGAGGAAGAGGAAGAGCAGACACTGATCTCTGCTCTGTGGTGACCAGTGACAGGATCTGAGGGAATGGCCTGAAGCTGAGTCAGAGAAGGTTTAGGTTGGATATTAGGAGAAGTTTCTTTCCTCAGAGGGTGGTTGGGCACTGGAACAGGCTCCCCAGGGAATCCTGACAGGGTTCAAGAAGTGTTTGAACAATGCTCTCAAGCTCATGGTGTGACTCTTGGGCCTGTCCTGTGCAAGGTCAGGAACTGGACTTGACGATTCTTGTGGGCCTCTTCCAACTCAGAATATTCTATGATTCTGTGACTTTAATGAATGCTTTAGCACAAAGGATATATGTTTCAATTCAGCCTCGATGAAAATAAACCCATCTACAGCTCACTGGAATTCTTATAGGACACCACAGCACTAGCTGTAGTGGCTATCTGCACAAACTGTACCCAAGTTTAAAATTATTATTTCTGTTTTAACACTTATTTCTGTTCCTGTATGATGATACTCTCATGAAGTTCATCTGTGGGAAGAGTGTTCTGAGAAATGCAAATGCTTTCTCCAGTTGGCACCTTTTTCACTTCTCTTCATTACCAAAAAAAAAAAAAAAAAAACCTCCAAAAAAACCCACAAACCTACAGCAATCTCAGCAAGGACATACTCTACAGCAACACACATTTTAGGCAACTCTGCAATGATAAGAAGCTGTTCATGCTCAAAAGCTCTGTTCCCTACTCACAGTGTTGCCTGTGCTAGCTGGTTAATTTGTACCTAAGAAGCTTTCTCTTCAGTAGACAGGAAACTGTACACTTTGATTTTATGATGGTCACAGGATTTTGTAGACTAACATGAATGCTGGCAATTACCAATTCCAATGAAGGAACACAGAAGGAGAGGATCTACGCTTCCAATGATTATGGTACTCTTAAGAAAAATATTAATGAACAAAGTGTGAAGATTCACATTCATGCATGCTTTAAAAATGCAAAAAAATCCAAGAACACTTGCATATTAAAAATTGGCACAGTGTGAATCTAAAGCACGCATAAAGTGTATGGTAGCGCTGTCTGACTTTAAACAGCTATTCTGAACAAACATTTATTAAAAATTCTACATTTGTGTATAAAAACTAGGCTATAAATTGTTGCACTGTAAATGCAATACTTTGAAAAAAAAAAGCCACGGGCAAAACACTGCCATATGTTTCAAGTTTGCATTTAATATTGAAGAAAGAAAAAGAGAAATAGCAAAGTCGTTGTACAATGACATTTCCTGTGATGGAATGTCTTGCAGGCCATATGGGACTTGATATGGCACTTAAAAAACAAAAAAATCCTACTGGTTTACTACAAATTTTATGAAGCAATTCATTTATGATTTCTGTATTTCAAATCTGCTCATGTACTTTGCTCACAAAGGCATTTGAGCTGGCAAGTATATTTCATAAGGAAAGAAGTAAAGGCACTCATGTTTCCAAATGTAAAACTCAACCCACTTCAGAAGTCTTTGCATTTCTGAGGGGAAACAAAGCCATCATATTAGTTACTCAAATCTAATTTCACCTCCTTTCCAGAGCTCAACTGTGCTTCTTAACAACTACTTGACTTTTCAATGCAAAGAAATTTAAAGTAATACTGAACAGTTCCTATCACTTGAAAAAAACAGAAGTATAGCATGAAAACTTTTCTCAGCTGAAGTCATTAGGTATGGCAAACTACAATCACAAGAGGGGGCAAAAAGGATCGTAACAATTTAGAGAACAAATCTAAGTTCACACATGTGAGCATCTCAGCATTTCTGAGAAATCTTTGCAGTTAGCTATACAAGATAAATAAATCTGATGTTCTACCCAATGATGTTCTAGAAGATAGACCGGTGCTATCTGTTGGGTAGTGTCCTAAATAGCCAACATGACACTTAAAATACATAATTACTGATTTCTTCCTCAAAAGATTTTCATATGCAGAGTCTGCAGTCTGAAAGTGCAGAAAAGTGTACAATCATTGGGCTTTCCAATCTGGAAAGGAGTGATAAAGCAGAAGAACCAACATGCAAAGTCAAAGCAAGACTCAGGAAAAGAGAAGAAAAGAGAAAACTAGCTTTAGTAGAGTACTGGTCCGTGGTTTTGTAAATGAAAAGTGTCAAAATATGACTGGGAGTATTTTTTTTTCTGCAATCACCAATGAAAAAAAAGTCCTGCATTAACTTCTACAATCTAACAGAACATTAAAAATAAACACGTCCAGTTAATTTTGAATATATACCACAGAAATAAAGGTCATCCTCCTCAAAAGCAATATGAAAACTCCAAACGAACAGACAAAAGTTGAAGCAGTTAACTTGTGTTCTACTGGGTAAGTTTAAGCATCTCTTTAGGCACTTCACTGGTTCATTAAATGCAATACAAAATAAAGCTATAAATATCAACATTTTGTGCTCTCAAAAATTAGTCAAAAGCAACAGAACACAGCACAAAAGTGTGACATTTTTGGCAGCTTATTTCTTCCCTTCCCCAATATTACTGGTTGTCCAAAAATGCTTTGTTTTGGGGATGCTTTGGCATCTCAGAATCAGGTTGTCTTAAGCCGTAAAAATTAAAACAAAACTGCTAGGCCTTAGACAATAAAGAAATTTGGTTTTAAAATTTCTTTATGGCTATATAAGAAGGACACTTTAGCAGTGGCATGTCAGGGAAAAAAAGCTTGCTTTCTTTTTAAATATTGCACTTTTGTTCACTCACACTAATGCATAGAAACTTTTTAAAACTTTGAATATTACAATTTCATGCTATGAAAAAGTTATGGGAAATAATTTCTATACATCCAATATGAAAGAATAGATATACTAGCCTTCTTTACTTTTCTTAGTTAAAACAATGATAAAGAAGAGAGTGCAAAAAACCCCACAATCCTATTTTTGGTCAGCCTGTGTATTAATTTTATAGGTGCCAACTAAACAAATTGCAACATGTGATGAGCATGGATATTGTCAGGACAACTGAGGGTGACTGTCAGTAAAACACGACTATGCATGACTGAAACACAGTAAGTGTGGCTGAAATGGCAAAGGCCTCTTCTCTTGGTGAAGGGGCACGACAAAGCAGATGAATTTTGCACTTCAGTAGCATGCTGTAGGATTTATCAAGATTAATTTCACATTAAAGTGTGCTCGATGTTTGCATCCACATCTTGCATCACCTCCAATTGCTGTAGTAAGACAGTGACTGGCAGCAGTCTCCAGGACACACAGGAGAATCCAGTGGGCAATTCGATGCAGCACAGCCTGCGTGTCTCTGTCACGAGTCACGATGTGGTGGGACGTTCTCAGGACAGGCAGAAGGGATCTTCTGCTGGACTCCACTCATCTGAAAAATGATTGCTTGGAAAAAGAAGTCTCTCAGCACTTCACTCCAGTGCTTAAAGAACAAAGCGCTAGGATTGGATACAATAAAACCAGTTTCAGGATCCTGACCACTGTGCAGAAATCCAGCTGGAAACAATGCAGAGTAGCGCTCCTCAGTGTTACTTTTGTTATCATTAGTAATGTTAAGCATGAAGAAAATAAAACACATCATTGCACATTACAGCCGCCAAGAAGCACGGCTAAACTTTGACACTAGAGAATTGAATAACCTGATGCTACATCACAAACAGCTTCTGGTGTGTATCTATTTCAAAAGGTCTTTACATACTCAATAAAAGCCCCTGTACTCCTGGCCAGTGAGTGCTTCAGGTTAGGTGACGAGTTATGGCACGAAGGGCATACAGAAGTTCTGCTTGCATCCGAGCTTCCATCAGAAGTAGATTGACATGAACCTGTAAAAAAATTACATCAGCCACTTAGCTCACCTCTGAATGCAACATGGTTTATCCATTCAGGCTGAAATTTCTAACCTTTAGTAAAATATCACCGCAAGAAACTTTTTCTCTTCTCCCTGTACCCTGCTGCAGGACTACAGTTTCTCTAGACATATCTGTGCAGTAATGCCAATAGGGACAACATCCCAGGACTGCAAGGAACTACCCTCAACTGCTGTTTTAATCAATTTTCCATCTGAGAAGCCACCTTTAAACATTTTTTTTTGTATTCTAATGGCATTAATTATTTCTAAATTATGTTTGGTTTTCTTTACTGCTACCTGTGACCATTAGATAGGAGCACAGAATAAGGAGCGGTTTTCATGCCAGATGGGCTAACAGGCACACATGCACTAAACATTTCTCAGGAAGTATTTAATGTGATATCTGAAGGCAGGTTGACATTTTTATTGCTGAAAACCACCTTAAAGAGTGTGTGTGTATATATATATATATTTATATATATATATGAGTTTAGGTAGTTGTGGAACTCCAAATATCAAGTATTGGCATAGCTGACTGGTTCTGCATTCTCAAGTTTATCCACTTTTCTTTTACAGTTGTCCATTCAATTTTATGCAGAACTGACTCAAAATAAAAAAAAAACCAAAAACCCAACAACAACAATAATAATATTAACCTCAACTAAAACCACAACAACAACAACAATAATTTAAAAAACTATTTCCAGCACACTGAGAAGTATTCTTGTCAAATTGGTATCTACCACTCAAGGAATGACTCTCATTTGTTTTTCTCCAATTTAAAACAGTTAATTTGACAGATGCTGCCATTTTAGTTGTCTTCATATTTTAATTTTCAAACAGCACAGGGTCTCTGTGGAGTCCCTTTGGCTTTGGAGCACATACCTTCTCCGAGTGCTTGAACTGACGCCAGTAACTATCGTACATGCGCTTGGTGGTTCTCTCTGGGTAGCAGGTCACTGTCTTTATGTAAACCTTCAGGCTGCGTTCAAGTAGCTGATTAACTTCTCCATAATCATAGTCATCATACCTACATAACACAAGCAATCATTCCATTTGATGTAAGTTTCTAAAAGCATTGTCTTTTGCAAAATTTCTGTTCTCAAGCCTGGAAACTGGAACATTTATCATACATGACCAAAACCTACGTGTTAAGAGAAGATCTGAAAGGCTTAGTAGGATCATAGAATTATTAAGGTTGGGAAAGACCTTTAAGATCATAAAATCCACTGTCAACCCTAAACCACCACCATGTTCACCATGAAACATCATGCCCTATCCACCATTTTATGAACACTTCCAGGGATGATTGTTCTCCCACTTCTGGACTTCCATAGTGGACTGTTCCAATGCTTTACAAATCTTTCTGTGAAGAAATTTCCCCTAATATCCAAACTCAATCTCCCCTGGTGCTACCATTTGTTCTCATCCTGTCACTTGTTACCTGGGAGAAGAGGCTGACTTCCACCTGGCTACAGTCTCCTCTCAGGTTGTTGTAGACAGTGATGAGGTATCCCCATAGCCTCCAGGCTAAGCACCCCCAGCTTCCTCAGCTGCTCCTCACAGGACTTGTGCCCCAGAGCCTTCCCCAGCTCTGCTGCCCTTCTCTGGACACGCTCCAGCCCCTCAATGTCCTTCTTGCAGTGAGGGACCCAGAACTGACCACAGGATTGGAGGTGTGGCCGCAGCAGTGCCCAGCACAGGGGGACGGTCACTGCCCTGGTCCTGCTGGCCACACCACTGCTGACCCAGGCCAGGATGCCATCGGCCTTCTTGGCCACCTGGGCACACCCTGGATCATGTTCAGCTGCTGTTGTCCAGCACCCCCTGGTGGCTTTTTCATTGAGCAGCTTCCCTGCCTGTGGTGCTGCCCGGGTTTGTTGAGGCCCAAGAGCAGCACTCAGCACTTGGCATCACTGAACCTCATATGATTTGCCTTGGCTCACTAAACCAGCCTATCCAGAGCCCTCTGTAGGCCCTTCCTACCTTCTTCCAGCAAATCAACACTCCTGCCCAACATGGTGTTTGTTGTCTGTGAACTTGCTGAGGGATATTGTCTTTCTTGAATGAAGGGTACAGACTGGCTTCAGAGAAGGAATTTCTGTAAAAATTTCCATCCTGACTCATTTTCTGCACTGGAAAGAAAAGTTATACTGATATGCCAGCAAAACCACTCTAACTTCCAGACAGAGGTACCATCTCCACTCTTAACACCTAGTCTAAAATGATGCTTCATCGTTTATTTTTCTATATACAGAGTTTTAAAATGTACTCCTAAGCCAGGGAATTTTTGTCCATACCTGATTCCATACATACAGTGGACATAGTTAAATAAAGCTCTTCTTAGTGTAGTTGTATCAACATCTTCATGTGTTGCCATAGTGTTATATGTGAGGTTATACACCATCCGGAACTTCTCATCCAGGAGATGCCCAATATCAGAATAAAGCCTGTTTACAAGGGAAAACCCATGATTTTCCCAAGTATAGTCCTGCAGGAGGAGAAGAAAATATATAAAAGCCCAAATGAAGTGAATTCCCTGTCATCTTCTCTACAACTCAACTGTTTTTGTTGTCTGATTGTTATGACTTCCTTCTTTTCCAAAAGTTTGCATTTTGAATCCTTCATTCACATCACCTGCCCCAGTCCCCCAGAATTCTTGGCAATGAATATCATGCTGTGACACGCCAACCCTGGATATCATTAGCCTACAGGAGAAAAAATCCCAAGCTTCTCCTGAAGTGTTTATGAAATCTGCTTTGCCACTCTGACTGTTACCATTCTATGCGGGATTTGCCCTCAAGTTTAAGAACCTGTTCCTCTTGGAGGCTTTGGTGCTTAGCTCCGAACAGAACAGAGTCTTTACTTTCAGCCAGGGCGTACAATCATTGGGTAAAGTGCTGAACCATCCCCGAAAAAACTGATAAAATCCAGGCTGCTTTCTCTTAGACAAGGATTGCTAGATAAAAGCCTGCCTGCTCATATGAGGAATGGGAAATCTTTGCAGAGTGGTGGCACAGCAGGAAGAACCATCCTCATTCTGCCCTAGAGCGGGGAGCAAGGGTGCTCCATATTGTTGTCACACGGAAGGTGAGAGTGTGCCCACATCCTTGTCAAGTGCTCTATCATCCCATCACTGATGGCATCTTTACAATTGAGGGCATCATCTCCATGTCCTTCCTGTTTCTGGTTGTTTTCCAAAGGTACTGCCAGGCTAGGGTTGTCACCTGAGCACCTTGAAGCATGTCTAGCGTCCTGTCCCGAGTTGGACAGCAGGGAAGAGCAGAAGTGCTCTTTTGTCTCATGGAGGCATCACTGACATCTAAGACATGTCACAGCATCATGTCTGGCCTCTGGCTGCCAGTATAAAAGACTGTTTGGTTGTGAGAAATATGCCATAGCCATACAACCCTGGGAAGGTGTCCAGGACATCACAAAAGCCTCTGAGAGCCAGAAGGCCCAGAGAGGGGAAAGCACTGTGGACTAACAGTAATTGATCCCTATTATCAGTGAAACCTCTGCTCCAAAAACAAGCTTAAAGACATTCTGCTGTGTATAGAATACCCTTTTTTTCTATTAAATTTAAAACCATCAAGAAAAGAAAAGGCAATTTTCCTTTATCAGAGTAAGGATTAGACTTATTGCAGGTGTTTGGAATGCTATTGCAAGTCAAGTATCATTAATAGCTGAGAATTTGGGAAGTTGTGGGTATATACATCCCACTGTTAAGAGTAGGACATAAGAAAGATTATTGAGGTGACTCCTATGGAATGTAAGCCAGAAGCTGTCTTGTTTATTTAAGAGCAGAGATGTTTAAATTTCAATTTCAACTTCTTTGGAGCTTTTTTCCAAGGGATCCTGCTGCTCCTACAGTAGTTAGGCAGATTGTTTGGTTTATAGGCACTGACTATGCCTTATTCTTTTTGGCAGTAATAACCTACTTCAGGCTCATATAAAGGCCACAGAATAAATTATCCAATTCATCCGAGACTGCTATACAGCTAAATACATTTCCTGAGAGTGATCATGGATTCCTTATTTTATAGTCTTAGATACATCTTCGGACCCTGGAGTTTTCCTGCACCCACTGTCATTTTAATTGAAGTTCTCTGATTTGGTTGAAGATTTCTTCCATTGTTTTCCATTTACTTCTAGACTGCTTATGAATGTGCTCTGTATTCTATCTTACATATGAATGTAAGATAGAACTAGACCACCTAGAATGTTCCTCCTGTTATATATAGTATGGAGTTAATGATTCTGGTCATGGCAAAGGATGTCAATATATAAGACAATGTACAGGTAAAATATATATTCTGTTCTTTCAACAGCACTGAGAAAAATGTGTTAAAATACAGCAAAAACTTCAGTAATCATATTTAGGAGTTCCTTTTCTTTCACAGCATTCCAAGTCCAGAGATTTGGTGCACATATGAGAACAATACTCCTCAAATGACTCTCACAGACCTATATACATCCAGCCACTGAACAGAGTACTTAGTAAAATGACAGGAATAAAGAGCTGCTCCAGTGGATATTTTTTCTACAACATTTGGAGGGATGGGAAATAAATTCTTGCTTTTCTTCCTTTCCCTTTTATTTCAGACATGCTTTAGGGTTTTCAAACATTAATACTGGTAATAGCTGAAGTAAGATGGAAAGCCAAGTATTGCTTTGCCAGAGACTGACAAATAGTGAAAGACTCCATCTCAGGGAGATTTATGCAAGGTTGTGAGTTATTGAGTGAGCTAGGACAAGAAAAAGAGCATGCAATAAACATGCCCCACTATAACCCCTTCATGCTCTGTAGTGAGATATATAAACATTCTTTGAGTGAATGGGCTTTAAAGAGATGGTACCTGAGCTCTGAATGTTGGCAGATGGTCTTCTCCTCGCCTTGCAAAGTCTTTGTACCCAAACCCAGGATCTTCAACATAACGGGAGACATCTGTAGAAACTATTTCATCATCAAATGCTGGGAATAAAAGAGCAAAATTCTTTGCTTTAGGCAAGAACATGATTTAATGCTAACTTCCAACTACCACTCTACTACAGGACTAGAGGACAGTTTTAGAAGTTACGCAAAGGAGAAGAAAGGTACAAAAGAAAGAAACTTTTCAATGCTCATGTATTTGTATAGGGTACATTAATTTCATCAAATCCATTAAATGTCAGCCTACACCAGACATCTAATGTACTTCTACAAAAAGAGAAGAGATGGGCTACACTTCTGTTTGGAGGTTCCTTTTCTCTCTGTTGACTTCTGAGCGAGGCTAGTTATCTTAAGTCAGGAAGATGAACATCATTAGCAAAGTGACTGTGTTAGCATAAGAAACAAAAGAATGAATCCTTGACAGCAGGATTGTTGTACCGAGCAGCCTTTGTGTCAGGAATCACACTGACTGTTGTGTGAGCTGGAGTATGACCATCAGAAAGCAACACAACACTTGACTGGTAAATACCAGCTGAAGATTATATGAAAGCAAAGAGCTCTACAGCACATCAGGCTGAAATTCTGCCAGAATCTGTAGTAACCAAGCATCTTCAAAGAGCTCCAAAACATATCGCTAAGCACACACAGGTTCTCTATCAGGAATCAATCTTTCCCTCCCGAATGAACAGGTGGCTTGATTGTGTAACTACCTCTGCAGAAGCTGACTACTGCATAGCTGACTGCATTTGACCCTGATGTTCAAATCATGGCTCACTTCCACATGCATTGACAGAACAGTTGCCATATGTCCACTGTTAGCACCTTGAAAAGTCAGTTCGTCTAAGAATTGCAGAAGTGCTTTATCTCCTCTTTGCCTCATTAAACAATCAAAACATAACTGTGTAGGAAGAAGCTTGGACAACATCTGCTACAGTAAATTCTCAGTGAAGAATAAAAACCTGTACTCTGCCCTGACAAGGACTGAATTTCATGAAAGGGTAAAGGCCCAACACACACAGGCTCCTCAGCTGAAATCAGCAAATGGTAAAGAGGGAATAAAGTCAACAAAACCCAGCAACCCCATCCAAAACCCCCTCCAGTCTAGAACGACTCCCTTAAACACCTGGAATTGCACAGTCTCATGGAAGTCCTGACTGATAATGAAACTGCAATGAGTGTCCATTTTTCTGCTATCAGTCACAAGATAGGCAGTGGTACAGCAGAGCAGTATGATCACTCAGAGCAGCAAGTTAGAAATGTCCTTTCCAGGTGGGCAGTAAATGATAAAGTAGCTGAGTCTCATCACCTAATTCCTAAACTAAATGTCATATCTAAAAGCTACTTATGAGTGTCATTGAAATTCTAAGCACCACAGAACATACACCTGTGAAACATTACTGAATATTTATTACTAATTTATTAACTATTAATCAATAAATTAATTTTTTGATGATACAGAACATATAAAGAAAGAGAAATGTACACCGTACTTTTTAAGGAAGTAATTTTTTTTAATATACAAAAGCTAAAATTCAAGTAGTAAAAAGGATGACGTTATTTATCAATCAAGAAACCCTAATGTGATGAAGAAAAAGGTAAGACCACCCTTACTAAATGCCTCCTACATGAAGAACCAGAATAAAGAAATAGACAGAAGAAGTTTCAGTCACTGAACTAGCTTCAAGAATTTATTTCTTAAAAAGCACAAACAAAATTAAACTGGAAAAGCACAAATACCTCCACTAATTACTAGCAGACTCTCCTTCTTCTCCTTCTCAAAGCGAGTTGCCATTTCTTCCTGAGAGGCTTCTTCGTCCTCTTTATCTTCTTGTAGTCTCTTCATCCTTTCCATCAAGGCCTCCAGCTCACTTAAAGAATCTGCAATCTGCAAAAACACCATGACATTCTGCAAAATTAGAAGATAGACAACATGCGTCATCTTCGGATTTCATGCTTGACAACAAACTTTCTCAAAACCAGACAGCAGCAGCAAACACAAAACTCTAGTCAGAATGCATTTTGCCATACAGCACAAACAGCTTTCAGACAGCAGGAAGACAGGAGCTGGAAAATGTTAATGCAGCCTGCTGCAGCAATTTTCTGCAGTGGGATTAACAGCAACGAGGGAGTGTTTGAGTGTGGAAACCACAGTCACTGATACCCCACCACATACATAGCTCAGCAAAATCTGTCTGCATGCTCTATGTCTGTCATAGCACAACTTTTCATACTAAAGAAAGTATTCAGTCGACTGGTAATGCAAAACATACTTCTGAAGAGAAGCAGTGCAACACTGCCTTACAGAAACACAACCTAAGATGGCAAATCAGTACTTTTCTTTCATTGTGTGTGACCAAAATAGCCACTATGTTGGCCCTTTTTCTTACTTTTGTGAGGAAAAAAGACTCCTTTTTACTAGAAATACATCAGAGTTTTGGGTGCCCTGTACCTACCATTCAGATTTTTTCATAAGATAAATTATTTGGTTTTCCTTTTCCATCTTTTTGAGCCTGTTTTTTATGCCCATAGTTACAATTGTTTCTAGCAGACTCCTCACTGCTTAGCAATAAGCACAGTCAGCAGCAACACTCTGCCCACTGCAAAAGGGGAGTAAGGCACCTCCATGGCATGAGCTGGCATGTTTTACAGCCCAGATATTTAAGACACAGTGATTGAACTGAGTGATTACATGTTTACATTCTACTGCTAATTGTAAAAATTCTATCTAGCAACTCTGCTCATAATCCTGATCTTCCATCAAAGGCAATGAGGCTGATTCATCTGTCAGAATTAATGTAAGGGCATGTCTTCAAAAGCATTTTAGAGCACCTTTCAGGAAAACAATGTCCAGTTAATTAACTAGTAATCAAATTAATCAAGTTAATTAACTAGTAATCAAATTAATCAAGTTAATTAACCAGTAATCAAAGTTCTCTGTTGATTCAAGCCTGGAACACCAGCATGAAGAATTAAATAATTTTATTACAGACATTTCCTCCCATCTACATGGAAGTGTTTCAAACTGTTTTGTGACCATAGATCTTGAATTATTCTTATTCTTATTCTTATTCTTACTACTACTACTACTAGTACTACGCCAATTTTTTTCCCATTTTTCTTTTCAATCCCTATGTTAGGAACATGGATGAACAATGCTCCAGTTAATGCCACACTGTCTAAAGAAACTGGGACTTTAAGCTTTCTGCTGAAAGCAAAGCTTTAGTCTTGCCCAATGGGTGGTGAGATTAACTACTGAAATCACACTGCTCTGCCTACCATCCATTGTTACAGCGTGGTTTTCAACAGATTGCACTGGAAATTGCCACAGAGTGTATGTAAGAATCACAGACTCAAGCATTCTTGTGAACTAGACAAAAAAAATTTCAAGCTAAAATTTAAACAGGAAAGAATGGAAGAAAGTTTTCTAATGTAAAACAGAGGCAAGCAAAAGAATTTTCTTGCAACACTAACCCCGAAGTTGCTACTTGTGAGGGATGCATTTTCTATGTTGTTGTCATTGGCAAGATCACAGACACAGAAGTTGTTGACTGCTATAAGTCTGACTCCATTAGAGGTATCCGGATCTCTCTCTGGATTAATGCCACTACCAAATACAAAACTTGCCAAGGCATGATAATGTGCCAACAGGACAACAGCATGCACCAGTTCAGGAAGAGACCAATTATTTTCCCCAGTCTTGACAAGTTTCTGAAATGAGAATAAAAAAGTGTAAATATAAAATGTCTTTTGGCCCCCAAAAGAGTGAAGCTTTTTTTGTAAAACACTACACAGTTCAAAAAGGGATCAGTTCTTTCTTCCAATTATAACATATTCCACTCGCACACAAACTCTCACTGGATAAAAAAAGAGACACCTAATATATTCCTTCTTTTCTTTTGGGCTACTTTAGCCAAGGCTATTCCTAAAAAGAAAATATTACTGGCTTTGTCAAACAGAAGAATTAGCTTGTTTGGTGCACTAGTACTTCTCTGAACTTTTAAACTCACAGTAATGGAGCCTAACAAGGCACTTGCAGGGTTCTTGGCAGTCCTTTTGACCAGACATTTACTGGTATTTACAGGGCATGACTGAAGAGGTACCTGGATGTGCTCTTTCGTGATCAGCCAGGGCCGGTGTGCAAGTAGTTTGTTTATTTCGTTCAGGTTTTTCAGTCTTTGGGGAATGAACTCTAAACCATTCAACCACTCTGCAATCCCACCAGTCTTCAGAAACTCATCAACGTGCATATTTATTAGGTAGGAACACTGATGTCTGGCAGCAGCCTGGAATATTTAAACACAGTGTGAACAGTGCAGCGCATTAGTGTGTAATCTGGTTTTGTTGTGGGTGGGAGACAGGTTTATAACACAAAACAAAAGTACAATGTCATTCCAAAAGACCTTGTGCAAATGCATTGCAATGTATGGAGGATTCGTCAATAAAAACACATTTGATTACTTTGGATTGCAAAATATAATTTAGATTGGAAGTGATCACTAGAAGAGAACCCTCTGCTCATAGAGCTGATCTAGAACTTGTTGCTCAGAGCCTTGTCCAGACAAGATTTTCACCCTTGGAGATCACAGAACCTTTCTTGGTTCCTGCTGCAATGTCTCAACATGCTCACAGAGAGAACTGTTTTCCTAGTGTCCATCTGGAACTTCTTGTGACTTGAGCCCACTGCATCTCATCCTACTGCTGCACAGTGATGTGAGCATGTGAGAGGTGCATCACTGTGGGAAATGGGGATGATGTTGGTTACCAATTCTCCCTTCTCACTGAAAACCTTCTGGCTAGTTATGTTTCACTGTGATAAAAATGTACAATAAAAAGTCAGCCTCTGTCAAAATACCACCCTAATTTCTCCTTTCTAAATTCTTCCTTTTTTTTCTTCTTTTGTTAAATATGAAAGTCAGAGTCCCAGGAGAAGACACACAGCCTGTTGGTACATACCATGATAGCAATGTAGTGCCTGTAGGGCAAAGGAAGGGGCCCATCCATGCGCAGCATATAGAACTGGCTGCGGAGGAAAGACTCCAGGTATTGAGTATGGACGCTCATGACCTGTGTGATGTTGTCCAGGCGACCAGACGTAGAATATTCTTCCACAAGAAGATTAGTACGTTCATCCAAACCATTAGCTTGCATAACCTTGAAAATATGATGAAGAAATATTAACAGAGGAAGAGATTTTTTATAGCTTTAGTCCTGGGGAGAAACACACTGAGGTATGAAAGGTTTTATCTGTTTCCAGACTTAAAGACAATGATGGACTTCTGGATGTGTATTTGCAAACAAACATGCCTGCATGAATGCAAATACTCAAACACAGATCCTACTTGTATACTGAGAACTCAAGAGCACCTTACATCAAACCTCTGTTATTTTTATATGCTTCTAAAAAACCTAAACCCATTTTTCTATACATCTTCTTGAAACAGAGTAGGTTGCAGATGCTGAAATTAAACCTGTACAGAGAGCTGGAAGTAAGAGCTAAATGGAAAGTAAATTCTTTATGGAAGACAACCTGTGTATGTATAGACACACACTACCTGAGTGCTCAGCCCTAAAATCAATTTCAATATTAATAGAGAGGAACTGGATTATGTAACCAAATTATAGGAACAGCCTGGCAATCTACCCGTTCTGTGCTTGTATAATTGAAGAGGAGATCAAATGCTAATTTGTCCATAACATTCAGGTATTATTTAGAGCAGGAATTGAATGCTTTCTTTAAACAAAAGCTGTTCTTTAATTATTCCAACCAATCAAAACCTTGGACACAATATGAAATGGAACAGCAGAACAGTAAGTACCTCTTGCACTGCAAGCCCTGACACAGTATGAGTGCTATTACTCAGTGTTTATCCCGAGGAACAGCCATTCTCAACATGTTCACCACTGAAGTTACAAGCACAAGGCTAGAATACCCAGTATTTATTCTGACACTGTGCAGTAATAAACCAGTCAGTTTACTATTGCAAACACTATGAAATGAGAACACATTTTAGCTGTTTTACTACACATGAAGCTAGAAAGTGCCTAAAACCAAGAAGCACAATGCTTTTGCTAAAATATTCTATTTTAAATGCTTTCTTTTTTTGTGATGGGCTGATGAGAGGACCATGTCTCAAATATTTTTCTATCAACCTTATAAAGAAGTTACATACAAAGAAACACAACCAACATACTACATTCTCATTTCTCACCACTGTGCTCTCCTGTTTTAATTTGTGGACCCAGAAGGAATGGGGAGAAGCAGCTACACAGTTAGGCAGCTCCATCATTTTTACATGTGTATCTTCACTATGGCAACTTTTCTGTGTTTTATACCCAAACCGGTGCCTTCTCAGTTGTCCTTAATAATGCTTTTACCATGGGAATTTTATTCTCACATTAGAGAGAATTTTATCTCCTTGTATATACCTCGCTCCACTCCTGGGAGCCCTCCTTATTCTTCAGCAATGCATCTCCCATGTATTTAAGAGATTTTTTTTTCTCATTTAGTGGTTTCTTGGGGAAATCTTTTTTTTGTGTGTGTGTCTCTGGTAAGGTTTCTTATCTTCTCCAGGTTGTCGGGAATTTTCCTTGTAATAGTGCAAGTTATAGAAAGAAATTCTGCTGACAGAATCAAAATATAATCCTGTAGGATGGTGCTGTTGCTATGTTAGGCATAGCAATATGCCATATGATTATTTCTAAGCTTTATCTCCATTTCTATTACTATCCTCTTCATACTCTGTATGCACTTCTTCCTGATTTATTTCCATCCACAGACATATTTTTTAAAAATTCTGCTTTCAAAGCCTTGTGGCATGTTAATAGGAGCATTTACACCTAAGTCCTTATTTCTCTGCCCATATTCTTTCCATTGCAACAATAAAGCAGCCTTTGACATCAGTAGTGTTATTATCACTTCAGTGTGTTACTATTCTGTCACTAAACCCTCTCTATTCACTACTATTTCATGACAAGGAATGAGGGAGAAAGGTAGTAGTTTGTTTAACAAACCACAGTCAGCATTTGTCATGGTAGAAATCTTAAGTCTGAGATCCACTTACCTTTCAACCCTAAATTCTCTCAAGAGCCACGGCTACAGTCTAAAGAGTGAAGTCATATTTGCAGGTTCTCTCAGACTGAAGGTCAGGCACTGCTCTGAGAGCTACATTATCATGTTGCTGCAATACTGGACAGGCCTCCCCTCAGGTCTGGCATTATAAATAATGTGTTTACACCCACTTGAGAAGAGCAGAGCTGCCACTCACGGCTGTCTCCGGAAATGCTGGTGACAGAAAAGATGTCAAACAGCACCACTTGTGTGAAAGGAAGGAGTGAGTCTTACCCACTGGAACCTGCTCCCGAGAAACCATTGCTTTTGCTTTCAAGGGAGCTCATCCAGATACCATGGAACAAGCAGGGTTATACATAGAACCATCCCTCAGTGTCATTAGTTTCAAAACTATTACCCAGCCCAGCTAACTGCAAACTTACTTCATTCTCTGGTATAAAGGCACTTGGTCCTCTTGTCAATGGCGGGGAGACTTGTACTCTCTTTTCCTGCAAAACAATCACAGTTCAGTCACTGTCAGGAATTACATATTCACCACAAGGTCTCTGGATTCAATTCTCTTCTCAAAGCTCCCTGAGTGTTCACTGAGGATGTATGGCACCACAGCACATTAGATCAGCTTTGCATCCCCTGTACTTTGCATGAAGGAATGGCATTCATTTTGGCAAGGAACAGCACCAATTTTGGGCAGGGGTAAGGCAGAAACAAACCCCAAAAATCTAATCCCAGTTGGTCTACAGACTAATTTGAAGATACAACAGCAACAAAACATCTAGCATGATGCTAAAATTATCCATTTTACTGGACTGAATGGAAGTTTGAAAACAGAGGGGGAAAAACCCCCCACACTCAGGAAATTGTAAGCAAGATGCTGGGTTGTTTTCAATATCAGCACATGATGAGATCCCAAGTGCTGTGCAGAGCATAAGAACATTATGTGCCAAATATTGGCATGAAAACCAAACCAGCAAGACCCAGTTACATGCATTTTCTAGAAACCTGATGAAAAGGCCACCTTGCTCACTGCCCAACCTGGAGCACATTGCACACAGCATGAGCCTTGGTGTGCAAACCCCAGTTACAAGGCAGGAGGATATATTTAGTACAGAACAAGCTGAAAGTGTAACAAAAACCAGAGGACTTTTTTGATTTATTGGGGATGAGAAACTGAACTAAGATAAACTGTGCTTCCAGCCAGAGCAGTGGAAGGGGACCAGAGGAGGCAGCCTGCTCCTCTGACTCATCAAGTGCAGGACGAACACTGTCCATGTGATTCCTGACCAAGGTTGGTTGAATTCTCCTGGAGGTTCCTTCCTCTCCATGGGTCATTTATTTCAGTGACTAACTCCTCAGACTCCTTAAGTTTTCCTAATGTCTGATCTGAATTTCCCTTGCAATAACTTAAAGCAGTTGCTTCTTGTCTTTTCTTCTTTTCCTCTTTATGGTTATTTTCCACCTATTTGGCTGGCTGCACATTTGTCTCAAGTCCCTAATTGCAGCCACAGTGTTGGTGACTCTTAATATGTTATCCATAAACAGTAGTATTGGATTTGCATACTAAGTATTTTGTGCCCCTAGCATAAAAGTCTGAAGTTTTCCATAACAAATGACTCTTAAATACCTCTACCAGGGGGGCTTTAAGCTTAACTGCCATGTGCACAAACAGCACTGCCAGTCCCATAATGAATGTGCCACTGATTTCCACAAAGGGAAATTAAGCCACTGGAGCTGTGTAACTATTGTCCTGATCCTCAAAAACATCCTGTCCTTTCTAAATTAAATTAAGAAATAACATGAAAAAATCAGCAATTATTATTCAGGAAAGATGTTCCAAAGCAAACACTTGCAGGACAATTGAATTTGTGACTTTGGAACAATTAGCTGTTAAAAGATGCAGAAATAACTGCATGGAGCCCAGCAGCCAGGAGACAGCTCCCTGTATCTGCTGCCTACTGCCACAGCCCCAAAAATCCTGTAAAATACTTCTCTTATATAAAAGTTACTCAATTTAAAGTATGAAGAAACAGTGAAGAGAGTCCTGGTCTCTGCACATGCAACACCTTCCTCACACAGTTACACAAAGCACAGGAAGACATCTTCTGCCCTCAAATATAGTCTTGCCAGCAGCCAGTCATTTCTGCCAACATCAAAAAAAGAGAAATGCTTTCCAAGATTGGATCCAAGCTTGGGCTTTACTTGTTTTATGAAGATTAACTGGAAATAAAAGTTTAAAACATTTATTTAATGCTAAATGATCTTGAGGAAGCAGCTTGTGTGAGTGACACGACTGTGCACTGTCAGCTCTCGCTGGAACACAGGTCTAACCAGAGCTGAACCTTCTCCATCCTGCTCTCTCATCTGCACCTTCTTCAAAGCTGGTCCTTGAGGCCAGACCATGGCAAAAACATCTCTTTGTTGCTTCTAGCAGAATCTGGGCTCCATTCCCCTGTTTTCCCATTCAGTGTGACTGCTATTACTCCTTTGAGCCTGCAGATAAGCTACTGCTGAGGAAAGGAAGAAACAGTACTTGAGTGGATGAATATAGGCAAGTATCAAGAGTAAATTCCCGTGAATGATGACAGAAAGTCCAGGAGATACTCAGACGTGTTAAATCTACTACAAAAAGAACAAAATCTAACTCCTTTTGGGTGGTGGCAATTCTAAAAAAATATAAACCTGGGGAAAAAAAAGATAAACAACCAAAACAAGAACAAAACCCCAAAAGACTGAACATAATTGTTCAAATTGATGAGTTGTATCACTAGACACTTACAGGGAACTGGGTTTTTTGATATTAGAAGTGTTCTTCCCTTCCATCACCAAGAAAGATTAGCTTGCCTTCTTGTTTTAAGTTTTTATTTTATTAAAACTGGTTAAAACAAGCTTCTGAGGACAAAAGGAGCAAACATCATCTGGTTGCACAAGTTCTCAGGATGCTATTAATAAAAACATGTGAAGTTTGCAAGCATTGAGAAAGATAATGTTGGCTTTGTTGAGCTGTAGATAAGAACCATGCTTCTGGGCATGCTTTATCTAGAACAATGATTTAAGGTCTACCCAAGAACCCAAACATAAAAAAGGGTATCTGGGAATCAGAAACCAACAGTGCAGATATATGGTCCTTTAGGGCGAAAATTCTTGCAAAGCTTCTTGCTTTCCAAGAAAGCCATTTTTTTTTTTTTGTCCAAGTGGTCTTTGAAGGTTACACTAAGCCAACCAGGATCACAAATATCTTATTTAAAATTGGATTATTTTGCTAAGAGGCTGAAGCAAGAAACAGGTTGCTCAGCAACTAAAATGCTGCACATACATCTACCACTCATTTTCATGATCCTCCAGAAACACATTGCTGGAGTGAGAACAATTTCCATTTACATTAAGTCTAGTACCTTTTTGAAGGCTGTTTTCTCAGAAGGAATGAGATGATGAAGGGCTTAAAAGCAGATAAATGTGTGCCTGAGCATGTTCCTGAGAGAGAGGCTGATGCAAGCCAGAGCCTTGGAGCAGGTTTAGCAGCAGTGTCACTGTCACACTGCGGTGTCAGACAGCAGGACGAGACCTCTACAGAGCACGGGAGAGCTGATGCAGGAATCCATGAAAAATCCTACGTAAGCTCTACCTGTGACTTCCATCTGTCCTTAAACTGCAGTAGCAATGGTGTCAGGAGCTTCATCAGGAGTCTGAATGGTGAAAAAGTAGAAGCATTTACCCTTTGCCCACTATAAACTGTAAGAAATACCTTCACCCTTTTTGCAGGTCAAGCTCTGCACAAACCCACAGACACAAATGTGCAACTTGTCATCTCATGGGTTTATTTTCAATTGTGGCAGTGACTGCACAGCCTTCCCTCCAGAGCCAAGATGGGCACTGGGATGTGGCACCTGCATCTCAAATAGCTGCCAGGCTGTGATGGCAGAGCAAGGAATGCCAGAGCCACTGGGGCTGGTGATGTGGCCATGAAGGACAAGGGAAAGCAAGCATGAGCCCAGCTGGCACTGGGACAGCACAGCAGCTTTCCTCCCAAAGCCTAAAGCGAAAGAAATAACCTTTCTTCCTCTTCACCACCACATGAATCACTGTGTCCTTAGGCTTTAAAGAAATGGCTATTTTTAGCAAGCTGTGAAAGGAGGCTGTTTTGTTTGAGCATGGAAGTGCTAGCTGGTAAGGGCTGATCAAACAGCTGCTTTAGGAAGTACTTCTGAATACCTGCCTATTCAGAAAACACGGGCAAGAAGCAAGTGGTTGCACTGCTGTGGGTGCAAGGGGGCTTCTTACACACATAACATCTAAATAATCCTGCACTTGACATCAAGGTGGTCATGCTTCAATAGAATGGGGGAAGGGGGAGGGGAATCACAGGGAAGAAACATTCAAGAGGGAATGTGAGCCACGGCAGTGCTGCCGCAAGCGTCCCTGCAAACTCCCAGAGCAGTGCAAGTGCCTGGGAAACACTCCTGAAGGGGCTCGAGCCCCTACTCACAACACCCACCACCACTGCCAAGACGCCTGATAATAAACAACACCAGGCCAAATATAAATCCTAAGGGCATCCCAAAATTAGCGTCTCCTGAGGAACAAACTCTTTTTCCTAAACAAGCAGAAATTTTGGTTTTTTTGGGGGGGAAGGTAATGAGTAACTTACTATTTATTACACTTTAAAAAATGTTATAATCTACAAGCAATTTTGCTACCATCTAGCATTTGTAAGGGTCTTTGTTATTTAAATTCAGTGGTCTATCTCTTTAAAATACTCATCACCATCTGCAGCAATAACCTGAGTCAAGTCTGTCACTGGGTAGGAGTGAAGAACTGGATATAGGATTCCCTATCTGGGGCTGAATATTCCCAAAGGAATAGTTTTTTCCCCCAGTCTCAGCTTTATCTTGCAGTTCTTCAAACTCAAAATACACCAGTTCAATCTCACAGACTTAATGATATGGAGCCCACGTTTGGTTTTCAGCTGACAGATAAAAATGTCTTGAATTTTAGTTCACATTACAAGGAGCATTATTGGCTGCTGCTGGTTAAAATCCTACCTACAAACTGGTTTTCCTACTCCCAACGTTGTTACTGAACACATTTTCACTTATCCTGGAACAGTGTCTACATCGACTGCCTCTAATTACAGTCAAATGCTCTGATTTTCAGTAAAATTGTGTGACACAATTTTAGTCATATAGTCATACCGGACCATCTGCTTATTCCATCTTCACTTAAAACAGAAGAAAGCATGAAAAAAATGCTATCAGAACACTGGTTGTGACTTAGAATCTACTTTTATTCAAACTCTTCCTTAGGATACAGGAGGGATTTTATTCATTTCTGCGCATGCCAAGTTGCATGTTAATTTAGCCACCCAACTTTCGCAGAGGAAGAGCATTTTAGAAATGTGGCAGAAACTTACGATGCATCCAATTCATTTTAGGTGGTAACTTTATAATTTGTTGTAGATTTGCAGAGGATTAATGTAATAGTTAAAATGACACACAGTCTTGCTGACTAAAATGAAAACTCAGTAGTCACAGTTTACCTGTTTTCACATGTCAGTTCTCCTGGGAGACTCTGATTGACAAGAACAAAGAAGTATATTCAGCAAAGCTGTGAAATATTGACATTTGCTGCCAACAATTTCTTGATGTATCATTCTTTAAAGAAAAAAAATCTGTTTGTGACATCTAATACAATAAAATTGGGAGCTTTATAGCTTCAAAACATATCTACAATTCACCTCACATGAAGTTTGCATTGCAACTCCAAAAATTTAGATACACATTTGAAGGGTAAACCTTGATGTCCTGTCATTCAAAACAATTTCCATAGAAAAAGAAAAGTCAAAAGACAAAAATGTGAATAACAATTATTTGAATGATGCATAACACTTTATTTGCTGACAGTACAGAACTCCTCCTTACAGCTGACCCATTCCTATAATTAAACCCAGGATAATTAAACTCCAGAAGCAATAAAAGAAATGTTCAGAACAAACAATGTCAAAATGTTGAGAGTTCACAAAGCAAAAGTCCTAGCCTACAGTCATTTTTAGGGGTATTTCAAGTGATTTTGCAACAGCTTCTTCCTCTCAACAGATTGTCCAACGCCAAAAATGCAAACTAAGCCATAAAGACGAAAATAAGCAGAGGAAGTCAAACAGCAGGTTTTGTTTTGTTTTTTTTTTTTTTAATATGGAACAGCATTTCAAAATACTTAAAACAGTAACTTTTAACATTAAGAATTTGGCATCTTTGTGCCTCACAGCTGATGAAGTGGTGCAAAGAGCTGGGAAGAGAGCCAATGTAGTACAACTGACGGAGAGCTTTTGCTCTGGTAACAGCCCCTTTGGATTTCACACAATGAAAGGAAGCCTATCCCAAGTTCACATCCCTCTACCAGCTATTAAGAACACAACCCACACTAATTAGAAACCAAAGGCCAGGATTTCTACCCAACCCATGATGGATGGTCAGGCAGGAGAAGTCCCACAATGTTCCTTTCTCTTTGAAGGCTATCCGGTACACTCGGCCCACGGGAGAAAAACTCATCAGTGAACACAAAGTTCCTGGCAGAAAAGCCTATCAACTTTTCCACAAAGCAAACCTACATCTGTATCCTTACCACTCCTACTGCTATGTCTCCCTCCTTGTCCAGGAGATCATTCCTATGAACCAAAAGCAACCTCCAACTGCAAGTGGGAGCAGACAGACAAGAACCTCAAGTCAGACTTCAGAGTAAAAATTATGCTGAAAAACACTACTTTATTTAAGAAACCCCAACGGTATTTTGAAATTTTTTTGGCCAAAATCGACCTAAATATATCAAGTTAAAGATACATCTGTAACTTAATACTGACTAAAGTTCAGAGCACATCTAGCTGTGTGAGACTTCTAAGTAGAAAAGTGGAAAGACCTTCACAAGAAAATTTGCTCAACTAAAGGTGCCAAGTCAAATCTAAATGTTATTAATGCCTGAAAAGGATAAGAGACAAACAGCTACTTTTTCTACTTCCTTGTTGCTTGAGAATCACTCCCATTTAATATAAGCCAAACCTCTTCTTATTCTAACTTCTTATTCATGCCCCAATTGTTCTCGGATACCAAGGATGAAACTCAACTGATCAAGCACAGGCACCCAAATCAGAGACAGCCAGCTGCCTGCTGGTGAAAACGAATAAAGGAAGGTGACATCTCACTCAGGATGAGAACAACTGTGTGTAGCAGTTTGAGTCTGTAATCAGGCATGAACTTTATCTTGTGCAGAGGTTTTTTTGTTTGCTAACATTAATTTCCCAGCCAATGCACCAAAAGATGTTCTGGTTTCAGTGGTATTTAAAATGTCTATGCACTTGCCAGAACTACCCACTTATCCCTTGCTGTGAGATAGGACCAGGAGGAAGAGCAAAACAGGCCCAAAACTTCAAAAGAACAAAGCAAACCTTTATTGATAAATTAAACTGGTTTATGGAAGTCAGAATGAAACCTTTAAATCACTTCTCTTCCCCCTTAACACTCTTTTTCCTTTCCCAACAGCACAACAATGTAGAGGACAAAACTCCAAGATTTCTCACTCATAAAACAATCTTTCAATTCACTCAAGAAAAGGAGTTTCTCACTAGCAAAACTGTGGAGACTCCCCTAGAAAGACTTAGTTTCTCGTCCTTCTTGGGGTGCAATCTCTACAAGTGCATCTGCCTGGAGGAAAATCTGCGCTTGCAAAAACCCTCCCATCTCACAGCTCTCCCAAAGCTGCGCTCCTGGTCCATATCAAATGCACGCGGTATTATATCTTAAGGATGAATGTTCAAATGCAAAAAGTTCAAATTCATCTGCCTATTTTCATCTCTAGGAACAACAAGAATGCCACCCCCTCCCTCAGGCCAATGGGGGCTTTATTACTTCATCTCTCTTTCTCTGTTCAAATAGCTCCACAAGAAATTACAGTCTTTGCCCCGGTCTCAAATTGAACTATTCCACCCCCCTATGATTTTCTATGATTTACAACGTTAATTAGCGTCCATCACCATGGCTTACAAGAGAATTTCAGTCCAAGGACTCTCCTCACTCTCCAACTAAAGTGATGACTTCTTCTTTCATGTCTCCATGTTGTTCCTCTACATTGTCCTTTCTCAAGTCTCTGTTCTCTTCTACTCGGGAGAAGATCGATGTCTGCAGATCTCAATCTGGGTCTTAAAGAGTTAAATCGCTTGCAGGCAAACAGAATTAAAACACAGTAGAACATTGGAATCCAGGTTGAAGGCTAGGCTAAAGTATCGAAGAACGCAGCATCTAGGCTGGGCTCAGGTTATCTTTACTTCGCAAGCTGCTGCCAGTCTTTGCCCATATTACTGGGCTGCTTTGCAGTCTCTGCTTATAATCCTTTATGAGAGCCAAGCTGGGGGAACAGCTAGCATGTGACTGCTGTAGTCCATTCCTTCCACCTGCTCAGTAATGTCCAATAGAAGTAGCATTTTTAGTTCTAGGCCTTCTCAGGAATACAAAGAAAAACAGAACTCAGCTCGGCCAGTGCGGGCCCTCTTGGCCCATGCGCGGGGTCCCGGGCCCTCTCGGCCCATGCAGGCCAGCTCGGGGTGTGCAAGGAAAATGACCAGACCCGGCTGGGTCCAGCCCCCAGCCACGTGGAGGGGCCAGCCCGGCCCGGGTGCACCAGACCTAGGATGTTACCTCGAGCTTCACCGGAAAGAAAGAGAACCTCCTTTCCAAGTTCCCGATTTTTAAAATGTGTATCTCACAGAGGTGTAGACTTCTGATTGGTCTATTACTTCTGTGGGCTGGGTTCTATCAGAAACCAGCACACTGTGTCAGGGAAAAGCCTCAATTTCCACCATAGACTAAGAGGACAAGCTTCATGGCTAAGCAGGTGTTGGTCTGAAGACCAGCAAAACAGGTATCATCAGCAGACAACTAATGGTCTCCTGATCTACTTCAGCCTTTAAAAAACCAAAACCAAAATTATGGGGACAATAGAAAAAAGGACAAAGAACACTTCTCTCATCCATCCATGGAGAATTTCACCTCCTTCCCTCCCTGCACACTCAGCAGTAACACTTTAGATTATGTGCTCCTCAAGAACTACCCTCAGGACAAAAGATCCTGTGAGTGACTGTCCAGATGATTCAGTATACTCCAAGCACGGCAAAAGAACATCTTGTATGTTTCAACAGCACCAGATATTAAGAGCAAAAGTTAGAAAACTTCAGAGGTTTTAGCTGGGACTTGTTTCATCTGTACCTTGGCTCCCTTCCGCCTTCAGGTTTAGTCCACATCTGACATACTGAGACAGACTAGTATTATCTAGTTAGAAGAACATAGCCTTTAGCCATTAAGTCGGCAAAACTGCAACTGAGTTAATCTGCCTCCTCATCAGCCAGGACAAGAGCACTGCATGTTAAAAAAGGCTCTCTGAAGCAGCACAGCATATCCTTTAATCCCCTGCCTCCATGCAGAGGGCTGCCTTGTCCTGTCTGAGCACAGCCCATCTAACCAAGTGTGGTTTCGCTCTGCCAGAAGTGCTCAGGAGGCTGCAGCTCAGCTTGGGCAAGGGCAGCAGCTGCGGTCACACGTGTGACCTCCATCCTCTCAGGGAAAGACCAGATCGACTTCCCCATTGGATCCATGCAGCAGAACACTGCCAACAGGTACAACAAATGTTTGCTAGAAAGTGCAGATAGAACAGCAGCTGTTTTGACAGGCCTGAATTAATTTCTAAATTAACAGCTGAAAGCACAGCCTCTTTACAATATAGTAACTGAATGGTTAAACACTTCAATTCATAAACACACACACATTTGATTTATTTGGCATATTGCCAATTGGAGATTAAAAAACAAAAAGAGAGAAAGACCCTTGGGGTTATGCATATCCATCATGTATCTCTGGCAGAACTGTCTCCCAAGAATGCTCTACCAAATTTTTAATAGAAGTATTGTCTAAAAAGACATGCCTTGTAAGCAAGCAAAATAGAATCGTATTCATCCATACTGTAAATGCATAATGGTATCCTCCTACTGTTAAGAAAGTGGCCCAGGGTGCAGTGGTTCTTTGTTGTTTGGTTTTGGTTTTCCCAAGTATTTCAAAGATGCTAAATGATTGAAACACTAAATTAATGTAAGGGCAATACAGTACACAACACTCGGACAATTTTTTAAAGAAAGTCTTGAAAGGACTCCACTGCAATTAATGCTAGAAAATCTTGAAGTGCTACAGTGTTTCAGCAGAGACCATCATCACCAAAGGTTTAAAGAAAAGAAGCTGCATTTAACAACATGTCACTATAAAATCAGACTGGGTGAATTTCTTACCAGGGACTGTCATCAAGGCTGCATTCTCTCATCTCTCCTCTTTTGTTACTGGTGTTGCATTCATTATGACAAAGAGCAGAGAGAGAGACATTTTAGGCACAGTGGGCCCTAAAAAGTTAGGATTCAGATTTTCACCAAGGTGAGACTCTTGAGGTTATGCCTACACTGCAGTCACTAGCAGAACTGCTGCTCTTCTACAAGTCAGCTTTTAAGAAGTTCTTAGCTTCCATGGTTTTGAAGAACTGCTTGGTTAACAGTTCCTAAGTCAGGCGCATGACTGCACAACAGGCTTGAGAAACCAGACAAATGTTAAGTCAGCCATGCTGAGTTTCCAGTTGAAAGGAAGAAGCTTGACAGCTCGGAGTGAACATAAAGAGATCTGCTCACAGCAAGTATGGAGTTCTAACTTTGCACTTTAATGGAAAAAGTAGTAACAATATCCTCCTCTGATTAGCATCTCAGTTCCCCGCAGCTGCAGCGGAGGAAGCTGGGCTCTGACCTCTGCACCAGCTCACTAAAATTGTTTCTTTCCCAGCTTCACCTTACCTACATGATAGACTATCAAAAGCAACAAGGTCTCCTGCACTGGTCTGGACATGTGAAGTATTTTGCTGCCTAAGGTGTTACTCAAGTAATGTTGGTGACTAAGTCAAATACTTCATGTTTACAAGCGACCAAATACTGAAAAATCTTCACAAGCCAAGTGTGGTGGAAATCCGCCACAGAATTTAACTCAAGAAGGCAAGGACTGAGTACCTTTTCACTGTGAAAACCTGTTTGACCTGTAATTATGAGATTTTAGCTAATCCAATCCAGCTTCCCAACCATTTCCACTACTTTTCACCTTGCAATGTCACTGTACAGCTTACTCTTCTTGTAGTTATTCTTTTAAAATTCAGTAGGAGGTGCACTCTGCCTGCTCCCCTGATTGGCCATTGAACTAGGATATACAAGTGGGAAGTCTGAATTTTATCAGAAGAGCAGCAAACCCACTACAGAGACATATTTTCCTACCTGGGGTGTATCACAGGTGCTTCTTAATTGCATTTCAGGGAATAGGTACATGAGCAGAAGTCCCACACTCCAGAAATAAATCTAGCATGTGTCCCTGCCAACACTCCCTTTTGATAAGTCTGTGTCCTTGTAGTGTTTTCAGCTCAATAAAAATTTCTAGGACACCATCTCTTTGCTCGGTAGTAAATGCTGCTGCAGACATACACTCCCAAGCACCTTTCACTCACTAGCCAAGTATTACATAAAACCAAATTCTATTCAGAGACATAAGAAAGTCAAGCAAATGGAACAAGCATGGCCTTTGAAACTGCTTTTCCAATACCTTTCATGTAGCAAATGATCATAGCAGTTATTTTGAATCTGTGTGCAGGAACTGGTTTAAGTGTCAAAGAAGTAACTCACCAAAATTCAGAAAACAAAATCATCTCACACAGATTAAGCAGAGAAATGTGCTCTGCTCAGTACTGGAGCTCTCTCAGCTAGTTTTCTGCCATCTTTTTCATACAGGATTGTGAAACATAGTAGCTTGAGTCTTGGAAACAACAACTCTGAACTGCTGATGTTGCTGTCACAAGCATGTAAAATAATTTTAATTGATTGCCTCCTTGCTGTCACAGTCCACGCATGGTGTGCTTCTGCTACCTCCAATAAAAAGATTATGAACCAACCCGAAGGCAACAAGCTCAAGCAGAGGTACTTAGCCTTTTCCACAATCTGCAACTAAGCTATGGAAATCCTTGCTGTAAGATGCTATAGACAAAAAACCAGAGTGCATTTAAAAGCGAAATGTTCAAGCTCATGGAAAAGAAGTAGAAGAACGGTTACTAAATGTGGAAAATTCACCTCCAGGTCAGGAAGTTTTCAAATGGCAAATACTTGGAGCCTGGGAGATAGTGCTGTGGGAGTACATAACAAACTGTTCCATTTTATGTCTCCTTTCTTCAATATCTTCCCTTATAATATCTCTGACAGCCACTGTCTGATACTGGAGTCTGAGTTTCAATCTGATCTGCCCTAATGCTGTCATATATCTGCAACAGATTGGTTCAAAAATACTACTTATTCTTTAAATCCTATTAGAAAATTGAACCTATTTTCTAATAGAGACAGGAATTGGCACCCCCCAAGCAAGGAGGCATTTTAGCTAAACTGAACCATTACAGAAATAAGCAGTGTGCTAATCCAATGTAGATGATGCAGGGCCTATTATGGAGCTCCTTAGTATTTGGGTGACCACATTCCTACACTGACTTTTTAACACAGGTGGTATCACATAGTTTACTTCAGAATCTGAAGTGCATTACATTTCAGTTCTTTACTAACATGGTTTTAGGAAGCCAGAGTTATTATTCCCCTTATCTGAATGCGTCTCATCAGAAGTTTTCTCAAATTAGATTTGAAAAAGATGAAGAAAAAAATGCCTAAGCCTTAAAATATAAACACAATATACTTATGACACTCACTACTGACCTCATGGACAGATGGTGCTTATTTAGATAGATGGTACTGGAAGAATATTAGCATATTGCCTACCTCACCATGAAGAACTTTACGTAAGCCATTTGCATTAACATTCAAGGCAACATCAAAATATTAAAACATGAGCGCTGTTACAAGGTTTCTCATTTATAGCAACATTTGTGGCCAATGTTCCTTAAAATTTTAAGTTAAACCATTGAAAAGCTTTTAAAAGAAAATGAGAAGCCCCCTTGCCACAAGCTTCTTGGACAAATGCTTACGTACAACTGATGACAATTGACCATCTTTGTGACAGTTCAAATAATGTGAGGCACACTGACTCTCTTCTCATTTCGCCTGGGAAGGGATAGCCCTCCTGGACATCCAAAAGGAGCAGTATTCTCCTGTTTTAAGAGAAGCACCTTTTTTTGTCATCTTTCTCTGGCTGATGACTCAAACAGAGAGAATGTGCCAGACAAAAATAAAATCTCCCAGACTAACATGCTTTACCTCTAACTTAAAGGTAGAGATTTCCAAGAGCAAGTGCCTTGCTGTCTAAACCAGGAGTTTAAGCCTCTTTTGATTAGTTGACTTGTAAGCATTTTTCAGAAGGAGGTGGCATCCACACCATGCCACTGAGTTTATTGCAGTTTAAGTCTTCTTACACAGTCTCCTTGAAGGAAGTCCAGAAAAATCTTATAGGTGCTAGGGCCACAGATGGAAAACCAGGGTAAGCCCTTTTGATTTTTCTCCTGATAGGAAATCCTAAAGAATGGTTACCAGTTAGAACCTAAATGGTTACCAGCTAGAACAAAGTATTTCTCCAAGGAGTCTTGCTTGTAAAGGCAGGAGACTGTTTTACAATGAGTAGGGAACTGACACACTGTTTTGGTAAGTCTGGCAAAGTCTGGGTAAGAGACAGACAGTGGAAAGGTTTCATCTCAGTAGCACATTCACAAGCCACCAACTTGCTGGAACGACCATAAACATTCTTGCAGTAAGGCAGTTTCTTCCTGTTTTTTCCTGTTTGGTTGGTTTTTTTGGCCTTTTTTTTTTTTTTTATTTTTTAAGAACATTTTGCATCTTAAGCTACGTCTTACCAAAATGAGTCATTAGTGAGATAAAATCTCCAAAACACACTGACTTAATGTAGCTGAGCTGGCATGCTATTTCAAAAATGAAGACGCCTGTTAGAGAAGATTTATTGCATGTAAATACAGGACTTGTCCAGAGACAGATTAGCTACTCCTGCTCTCTCCAGCCACCCAGGCCAAATTGACAGAACATCAGATTTACCTCCAGCCTCTGCTGGCAGGTACTACCATTTTCTCAGAGTACTACCTACACTTCTACTAAGAGGGTTTTTGCTGTATTTTGGTGACTTACAACTCTACAAAAATAGCACCAGCAAGTAATAAAGAAATAATAAACTCATTTTATACTCTGCTTGAATAAAGACTTCTGTAGCTATGGAAGAGTGATTAACATGCACTGCCTAATAAGGTTCTCCATTGCTCTTCAGTCAACTTGCCCTTTTTCTTAATGAAGTCACCAAACCCAAACTGAGACCTTTTCAGAGCCTTTCCAGCTCCTAAGAGACACATTCACAACCTTTACTTGCACCAACCTTACCTCTATACAGTCAAAGGTGAGACCATGCAATTTTTTGTCCAACTTTTCTGGGAAACAAGAACTGACACCATAGACCTACCTCCTCAAACAAGACAAATTAATCATTTTGGAAGGCTGTATGCTGTTTCTATGTATTCATGAGGCACTGCTTAACTCAAAGGAGTGTCCCATACAAAACAGCAACAGCACTGGATAGTCAAACTGCTTTTGCTTGTATGGCAAGTTTCTGTTGGATAAATAGGTCAAGTAAGTACACCTTTATCTAATACCTTTTGCACAAGTGGCCTAAAGAGCAGGGGCATGGAGGGAAACCCTCCTTCCGCCCCCATTCCCCTCTTGCTTTTCTAAGCCATGTCTGAAAGATATTTCCAGCATATCCTCCATGGCTGCAGCCTGCCTTCCTTGCACTTGGACTCTGCCCTGGTGGAAGAGGCACCAAGCTCCACCTCTTCTGAAGAACTACAATGCCAGCTGCAAGCTCCTTTAACCTCTAATTATGTTTGGCTGACCTTTTCAACCAACGCACCTTTCCTCCTAAATACTTGCCAAGCACCATCACACAGAAGCAAGACAAGTTTTAATTTGTTGGAATAGAAGTCACTTAATTCAAAGAAGATTCTACTTGAATGACCCCCAATGTTACTGCCTCATCCAGTCTTTCTCCAGTTATACAAACCTTAAAATACTAATCTAATTGAACAGTTTCCTTGGGTTTTCTGGAGGGAAAAGAAGATGAAAATACTTTCTGAAGCATTAATATGGCATAAACTAGTCAGGAGTTTTTCTGGTTCAACCATTCCACTGCATTTCTTTAAATGTGGCAACTGCAAATGGTAAAAATATTAAATACGGTGGAGAAACAGAACTGGAAAAAAAAAAAAACCAAAAAAACCAAAACAGAAGAACACAAAAGGCTATGTCTGATTCTAGTGAGATACATTTGAACTTGTCTTCTGGATTTCATAGGGAGAAGATAACCAGTCAAAATGAACTGTTGACTAATGAAAAACCTAGCACCTCAAATGTTCCTAAAGTATTTTGATATATCTCCTACCACTAGGGACTGGAAGTTTCCACCACCAATTTAGAGTTTTCTAGCCATAGTGGTCTAGAGTGAAAATGGCTGCAACTGAGTTAAAGAGGACTTTAAAAACATGGGTGCTCTAACAGCTGCCCCTGCAAGTAAAGGGTGTTGCAATCAACTTTTGGAGGGAACTCAAGCAGCCAGCTCGTAACGGGGAGAGAAATGCGGGGCTTCAACTGTAAATTCTTACAAATTGGGAACTTCAGCATGTTTCAACCTCATATACACATCAAGTTGTGTATTACATATGTGCACAATCACCTGAAGTGCAGCTTACAGAGTTAGTAGTATGGGTGCTTCTGTACCAAGAGTTGCCCTAATTTTCTAACTCTAAGCCAGATATTGCAGTCAGGCAATCAGTGCTCACTGGAATTATCACATCCTGATGCTGATTTCCAGGGAGGCACAAGGTTTTCTCTGCTTGCTGAATAGCCAGTGGGTATTTGTATGCAGGCAACACGTTGACTTCAAGACATAAAACATATTTTAGTAAAGCAACATTTCAAGTGTTCTTCCACACTGGATGAGATCCAGCTGGTGTCAGGTAGAATATTTAGACAGCATGTAGGCACTCCATTTCATTAGAGGTCTAATCAAATTTCTAAATGCTAGAACAAATTACTATTTCCACACCTCTAATCAGCAATGAGGGTGCTTTACTGAGAGGAATGTCAATCAACTCAGAGGGAATTTTTTTTTTTTTTTTTTTTTTTTTTTTTTTATTGNTTTTTTTTTTGTTAATAGGCATAATTACTTTAAAACAGATTTAGAACCATATGGCAAAAACCCTCCAGATACATTTAGGCAATAATGTAACTATATTCCCTTTACCACATGCTACAGCAGGAGATATTAAACATATTTACAAGAACGTGCTATTAAATTAGGTTCCACAGTATTAAGACACTGTATTATTAAACAGTTTTTAACTGCAGAATTCATATGGAGGAGAGAACATATGCTAGTTTTCAATTGTTTTGTTAGTATCAGCCAGAGCAAATTCAATGCAATAGTAAAATGCAAATTCAATGCCCAGAGACGATGGGCATAGGATAGATGATGATTTTGAGTAAGCAGCTGTGTACTGCTCTAGAAAGGTTTACACCAAGACAGCTTGTATTCCTTCACTGTCATGAAGATAACTTTGTTTTACTGAGATTATGTGCAATTGCTCAGAAGCATGAATTTTTCATTTGAAAATGTTAAGTGAGAAGTCATTCTTGCAACCATTCCTCCTTTCTAAGGAACAATTTTAATCCATCCTAGAAAGTGTCAAATGACTCTGAAAGAATTTACATTTCTCTCCAATTTCATGAAAAAACTAATTTGAAATTTAATATGCTTTAAAACAGATACTCAATTACGCATTTTGATTCCACACTGCAGCAACTGAGACATACTGACTGTATTTATGACTTTATTGCTCATTCTGAATAGATGAGCACCTGATTTTCGAGTCACCTTTTACTTTTCTTCCACATGTCTTTTGCACTTGTAGAGGTAACAGATCTATGACTCCAGAGAATTCTCATGAATATGATTCCTCCTGGCTTTCATGCATGTTAACCTAACATTTGTGCATGTTGGAAGACCTAAACCACAAGCCAAAGGGTGGTCCACACACTGACCACACCATTTTCCCTTGTGATAAACACTTATTACTTCTGTTCCAGCCTACTCCCAACACATGAAGCCAGGAATCCTTCATATTTCACCCCAGTATTATTTTTTACCACCTGATCCCCTGAGGAAGGGGACTGCAGGTAGCCTCGCACTATTACCAAATTCAAAATGTTGGGGGCTGAGCTCAGAATCCATTAGAAATCTATTGCTAGTCTAACAAAACAAGGTGCTTACCTTAAGAGTAACATGAGAGTCATTAACAACAAAAGGTGTTTAATCAGGAGGTTTTATCTGTTTATTATGTTACCCTAATTCAGGCAACCAGGAACACTCAGGAAAGAAGGTATCTTGCTAGATTAAGAGCATTGACTTCTGTCTCTTGCCCTAAGCACTTACACCCAGCTGAGCCTCTCCCTAACTTAAGTCTATGACTTCTACAAAGATTATGCCCTACAAGACAAAAGCCCATGCTTTGAAACAACTTCCTCTCAATTTAAGAAAGATGTGAGAATGAAGATTTTTGAATAAATCAGTGGTTGATACAGTCTGTAACAGGAACAAAATAGTTTTTCAGCTTCATAAACACATAATATTAACTACCACCTATACCAGTATTTTGCCCCAAGTCATAGTTATCTAATGTCTGATATGCAAGTAGCATCCTATAATAAAAACTTGAAACTAGCAATTAAGAGAGACATTTAAAATTAATACCCCTTGATCATGGCCTTCCCTATTATCAGTAACACTGGTCTGCCCAGGATGGCATACCAAGAACTGCATACATTTTCTTGAACTATCTGTAATGTATTTCATGGACTGACTGATAGGTAAACAATCAGAAAAAAAAAATTGTTTGTGGAGAGTATCCCTACCTCCCTGTAATGGCATTTCACAATTTGACTCATCTGCATTACGTTCCCTATAGCTTCTACTCAAAGCACAAAGACTACCAGGTTGGGCTGCAGAGACAACAATGGGAAGCACCTCTGCATACAAACAGGAACACCTGCAAAGAACAGATTAAACAGCCTAAATTATTTCCATACAGGTTTTTCTAAAGATGATGAGGTGCAATTTCTCATTAACTGAGGTCTCCCTCCTGACAATTCAAATTTCTTTTCTGCTGAAAATGCCCCATTTCCTCCTGGTCCATCCTGACCCGCTTAGACAAAAGCCAATATTTAGCCCAGACATGAAAATTATGCTTGAGATCCCTCATTATTCTCCAGCCTTGTGAATGGAAATCTGATAATAAAATCTCCAGACCCCAGCTATGCACAGCTATGGGAGAATTATACCACTATTTTCTCTCTATCAAATTTCCCTAGGCAGAAAAAACCAAACCTGTTCAAATCAAGAACTAAATGAGTATTAGCAGCTCCTTCACCAATGTGGGAGAGAGGAAAAACGAAGGATGCTTAATGAACCACATTATTTTTTTCAGATTTCAAAGCACTGCCATTTAAAGAGATGTGAGATTTGAAGCCCTACTAAAGTAATATGCATAAATTTAAAGCAAATGTTCGCAGAGTCCACGTCTCCAAACCACAACCTGTGATTTGGCTAATGCAATACTCCACTCCCACCAGCAGAAGTCTTAGCAGAGGACAACCTCCACACTTGGCTAACCTGCTCCCAAAACTAAACCTCAAAGTTTCTTTTGAAGAAAATCCTCCTGCCCACTTTCTTTCCTTTCTCACCTCCATTCCTTCCCTGTAATTCAGGGAAGACTGTGTTTCTGCTTTTGTTTTTTAAAAGAGAATGACTATTCTAAATGAGCATGGTTGCTACGAGGCTACCTCTTACACCTTCTCATTGCAAAACAGTGTTGTTCACCAGAGGTTCATTTCACTCACGCCACTCTCATTACAGGTCTAATGAAAATTTAATAGTTCTGCCATCTCATGTTCAGCCCGTAAAACTAGGAAAACACAAGGAAAATTCTTTACAGTGGTTTTTAAGGCAAAAGTAGGAGAATCCGGGCAGCCTCGGGACCAGCATACATGTGCAAAGAGCAATACTGTCCTTTGATTTCATGACACAAAGACTCTACACAGGGA
Organism: Regulus satrapa; assembly: GCA_013396955.1. NCBI lineage: Eukaryota > Metazoa > Chordata > Aves > Passeriformes > Regulidae > Regulus > Regulus satrapa. Next base: position 157,796 of record VWZN01021666.1, on the reverse strand, counting down.
ATGGGAGGACAATCAGTTAAATGGATCGGATTATGAAAAGAGAAAAATTATCGAAACACTCATGAGGATAGGGAAGGAGAGAAAGCAGTCAACTCTGGATTTTCTCTGCATTTATTTCACAGTAAAGAACCTTATTCCTAGTTGTTAGTTTCTTGGGAGTTTTTGAATCAAATCTTTAAAGAAAAACTAAGACTGAATTATGAAAGTGAGGAGCCTGTTGCTATCAATTTTGGCTGCTCTAAAAAGTTTGTAAAAGTCTTGATTTATAACTACATTTTTGGATCCTAAAAATTCCATCTTGTCCCCCTAGCTGTGCATGCAGGATTAGTTGGAGGAGTGACCTGAGCTGGTTTCACCATGTTTCGCAGTGCTCCAGGGGACTAGAAGACACAAACACTGGAGGCAGACACAATGTTTTACACAACAGAATATTGCTAAAATTAGAACCAATGCAAACAGAGTTGATTTTTCATAACAGACTTTGCAAATCATTTTGAGAACTCCTTTAGGAAAAAACACATTGGAGATTTAAAGCCATCTAGGCATCTCCTCACATCCCCTACAATGTGAAGGGAGATTACAATTAAGAGGATCAAACTATAGAATAATCTGAATTTTACATAATTTGATTTTGCAGATTAAGATTCTCTGTGACAGCCAAGGCTTGTTGATGAGACTGAACAAAAAACAAAAAACAAAAAGTTGCTGCATTGTGGAAAATCCAGCGTGTTTTCCAAGCAACTTTGATTTGCCTATGCTCAGAATAGTTTGAACCAGGTTGACTTCCCTCAAAATAGCTGAGATATCCCAAAAAGCCTCTTGATTTTTACAGTGCAGGTAACAGCATCTCCATGCATCTTCATAACTCACTGATTGCACATATTTTAGCTTACACAGGCTTATGAGACCTGACATTAAACTAATTTTGGTTCACTTTTGGGCTACTTTCTTACCCACACAGAACAATAATGCAAATGAATATGTCTTTTCCTTTTTTTTTTTTTTTTTGGATATGACCTCAACTCCCTGAGCCTAGGCTAGTGCTATTGTAAGCTTGTAAGCACTGCATCATTTAATGATGTTCACACATTTTTCTGTCTTAAAAGCAGGTGCTTTTTTTTTGGCAGCACCAACCTAGAACAAACTCTTCCAGATCCTTGTAGATGCAGACACTTCAATTATCCCGCCTAAATGTATTTATGACCATATTACATCCATCTACTCTTGAGCCAATTTCTCCTCACTTGCTCTTACCATAAGATGTATTTATAGACAGTGATCTGGTCCCCTCTCAGACTTTGCTTCTGTTGGATTAAAAAACCAAACTTTTTTAGCCTCCTTGTGCAAAATCAGAACACCCTTTCTCCCAACACCAAGCTAGCTCCCCTCTGTGCCTGTTTAATTAGGGTCTATCCCTCCCAGCTTTCCTCCCCTTCAACACCACAGCCCTGCAGGGTGACAGGAAGGTGCTGGTCCTCCTGCATTGACATCCTTCTCCCTGCTCCCTCCAGGGAGCTGCTCTTATTAAAAGGTCTGAGCAGCCAACAGTCAGGCCTGTAACTCTCACATTTCAACACCGCTTTAACTATGCCAGTGCTCAGGATCTCCCAGCTCTCCATGAAATGTCCCTCTCCCCCTGGACCAACAACATTTTTCACTTGTACCATCTTCTCAGCACAGTGACTTCTCCTTTCAGCATGGACCACCCTTATTCTCAATCACTGTAATTAACAGTAATAGAAAAATAGACAAACTGTCTCAGATCAAAGGTCTACTCCTGCCCAGTAACCTGTCACTGCCAGGGGACAACAGGATACATGGAGCAACCAGGAAAGCATACAGAAACTGTGCTGAAAGGTGTTGCTATTTCATATTTGCATGTGTTGTTGAATTTTTCTGTTATTAATTTGCCCAAATAGTTTTCAAACCCAGTCAAACTTTTTGATATATAAAACATTTGATGTCAGTAAATACAAACATTTAATTTGTGTTAACTTGCAGGGTCAAATTCAACATTTGATGTTACTTTAGATGTTTAATGATTACACTGCAGTTTTAGTCCATTCAAAGCTTTTGGGAGAGGACACTCTAGCAGCTGTCTTATCAATAGAAGACCACCACGTTAATCTAGCATTACCCACTTCTGGTGACATCATGTCATACATATTTTTTTCATATTTGCTTTAGTGACTTTGTACAGTACTGAGAGTTGTCCTAAAGAAGGAGACAGGCAAGATGAGGAGCCAGTTAAGTCCATCATCTTTATGAGTATTTCCCTTCTTAGAGGATCTACCCTGATTGGGTAGGTCTATAAATACCAGAAAAGTCCTGGATTTCATATGGCTTTATGCTGCATTCCAGCACAGACGCTGGCTCAAGCTAGGAGGATCAGCTAAATCAGGTCCACTTCCACCCTGCCAACACTGAAGGTTGCTTTTAAACCATACTCCCCAGTCACCCATCTTGCCACTGCCCTTCTATCTCCCTCACGGGAACCTAACACAAACCAAATATTTAATCCTGGAAGCATGTTGGGTAGGACTTTTCTGTCCTAACAACTTGTATGTACACATAAAAGAACATTTTACTTCACACGCTTTGCAGTTTGCTACCAAGCTTGAACAGTTGGCAAATCTTCCCTATTCCTACATTTCCTGACATATCAGGATTTTTCCATTCCCTGAAGACTTTTTGCTTATTCCTAAAAGCCTTCCTGAAGCAGTCATTTATAAAAAAAAATACTGAGCTCTTCCTATATAATATTCTCTTCTTTCTGAAGCAGTTATTTATAAAAAAAAACCCTGAGCTTTTCCTATATAATATTCTCTTCTTTCTTGCTTGGGATATCGATTTCGTTTAGGCAGGAGAACCTTGGGTTTCCATCAGACTCCAGGACAGCACCCTGGAGCTCCCTGGCCCAGGGACTCCCCTACATGTGGCATTTTCAAAGGAGAGCTGGAGCTGTCCTGGTGAGTGAAGTGGCGGCAGCTCTCAGCCACCTCTAGGAAAGACTTGGCAACAGCATTCCTGTGCCCTGTTAAGCACCATAACCTACTGCTATGCCACAGTTCTGCTACAAAGGCTGCCCATCCCTCCCATGAACCACAGCTTGTCTACTTGTCTTGTTTTGGTCACTATTTCATTTATTTTAAACTTATTAAAAGCATTAGCCTTGGTTGTCTATTGAAGCTCACTCACCAAACCCAAGACAGCATCATCTATTACTGGTAGTCCTTTTTTTTTTTCCGTCCTAAACCAAATAATGATGCAGTTGTTGTATCTATGACTGTCTAAGTCTTTCTAATTAGCAACAATTGTTCTGCAAGTAGATCTGATTATCTAAAGAGTACCATAACAATAAACCCAACTGGAAACTGTATTCTTTTAATATGAGAAACATTCTTCAGAGGCAAATTCAACCCAACTTAGCAAGGATTCTCAGTGCTGCGCTCATAGGACTTTCCATAATAAAACGTAACTTGGATTAATCTGAAATTGGATGAAGCATACATAAAGTGCTGTGTCTAGCTTTCCTGTTTCCCAGCTGAAACAGAAATTTACCTCACCCATGAGAATCCAAAACCTCCTAGCCTATTTCAAATTTCATTATATACCACTGAGTTGAAAGCTTGCTTTGCCCCTCATGATTTTGACAACTTCTGCCTAAAGTGTGAGCATTCTCACATCTCTCAATGAATTTGAGAATCATAATTCTCAAATTGCTCACAACTTGAAATTACTTCAAATTACGACTTAAAACGGAGGAGGGCAGAAGAGATCCAACGTATTTCAAGGCAAATAATTTTTTCCAGTATATTATCACATGAACTTTAAAAAAAAAAATAAATCCCAATACCATCAAAACAACAGATGAGGCAGCACTTATCTGAAGATTATTATTCTGAGACTCAGGTCAAATTTGCATCTTGCTTCTATCAAGCGCTTTGTTTTGCTTTTTTCTCATGTTTTCAACCTGCATGCTTTCCAATGAGGTGCAAAAGGTTAAAATTTACCATGATTTTTATTACACCAACTTTTAAATAAGGACAGATACAGTCAGAAGCTTTGCACTTCTATTTTTATTGTCCAGTCTACAACAGAGATGGAACGATGTCCCAGTACCACCACTGAAATACCACCTATGTCTCAAGAGGGTGTCATGGGCTGTCACTCAGTTTCTTTGTGTTTTCCCAGTTTTCTATGTTGTTTAAATGACCACAGCCAAAGTAGAGCAGCTCTAAGTTGCCTTCCTCAACAGACCCAAGTGGGTTCCTATGTTTCACCATCATCCCTAAACTACTTTAAAAGAAAATAAAAATACAACAATAAATCAAATCCAGCAAGTTTTCCTTTACCAGAAAAGTACCCTCTAACCCCATCCCCACCTCCTAGCTCCCCCTGATAATTAAGAGGTACACAAAAAAAGTCCTACCCAGCAGGATGGGAATACAGCTTCAAAAAATCCTCAGTAACTTAATTTTAGATCTACAAGTGCTGCCAAGCACCACTTTATTTGTCAACAAAACATTTTGATTATTTGGCAGAATAAAACAAGCTCCCTCCCTGCTTGTTCTACAGACATATTTGGCACTGGTTAATTTGTATGTCTTTAGACATATGTCAAGTCTGAAGCTGTTTCAGGCTTTAACCCTGCAGAACTTCTCAGTATTAAGTACTTATTTTTCCTAAAGTGGGAACAGCAGCAAGCTAAAGCCAAGAAGGGATTTGGTCCTGCAACAAAATGGTTAAAAATCAGACTCTGCTGATGTGTGCTTCTCTGATCCATTACATTTCTCACAAACTTAGCTAAGAGCTGAGCACCAAGTATCAACTGTAATATGATCCAAGAGTTTATGGAAAAAATAACTGCACATACCAAGCGTGCACATTTAATAAGATTTTGTTTCCATTAAAATTTTCAAGAAACAAGAATTTTCAGAGTTCTGCTTCTCTCTCTCACTGATTTTTAACGTTTCTCCTCCCCCTCCCCTAAATACACACCTCCTTTCCAAAAACCAAACCCTTTAAAAAAAAAAAAGAAAAAAAAAGCAGTCTTACTACAGGGAAGAGAGGCTTGAAAAACAACTTTGATTGGCACTTGGCCTGACCCACAGAGGAAGAAAAACAGTTTTTGGACAAAGAGCGCAAATATTTGAGCTCATTGACTTACAGGCTTTCTTAGGATTTGCAAGAACCAACCTGGAGCAAAAAAAAAAAAATGTGTTGGGAGAGATTGAATTAAAATAAAACCAAAACTGGCATCGCGTTCACCTTGGGCGCTCGGAGACTCGGCGCATTTGAACAGCTCAGCGATTTTAATTCATTTGCACTGGACAAACAAAAAGCACCTCCACTAATGCTCCCCGAGAGGCAGATGTCGGGAGCAGGGGGTGCAGCCCCACTCGCCTCCGGGGGCGCGGGGGATCCGCAGGGAAGCGGCCGGGTACTGCGGAGATGCGGTCTGGCGGACCGGGGCGGGGGCGGGGCACTAAAATTCTTTGCTGCTTTTCTTACATTTTTAAAGCTCTGATTTCAGAATCTCCCCCCCCC
>VWZN01021666.1:101054-151337 GCA_013396955.1 Regulus satrapa | reverse complement strand
TGTGTGTGTGTGTGTGTGTGTGTGTGTTTGCCTCAGGTCGCTGATGTTAGGGATGATGAGTCAGGTTTTCTAAGGCTCCATGCTAATGCACGGAGATGGAGTGTGTAATTAGGACAGAGGCAAATCTATTATCTGCAGCCTCGGAGAGCTGGGGTATGAACATAGAAACTTTTTTTTTTTTTTTCCCCATCACGGCTGGAGTTTCCCTTGCCTGCGTGCTCTTCAGCTTTTAAGTGCACACAAAGGAGTTTCAGTATAAAGTAGTCCCACCAACGTCAATAAAAGTTCATTAAATGTCGAGCGTTATATAACTCCTATTTTGAAAGCTGATGGTATAGAAGGATTTTATTTTTTATTTTTTAAAATGGGAACAGAATGCTATTACTCTACAAAATTTCTAAGCAGATTTGGAGTATTACATTGTTTTCAAGGTTGCTCTCGGATAAAGAATTTTAAATCAGCTGCTTGAGAGCTGTGATTTGCTTTGCCTGGGAATACTTTCTATTTTTGCAAAATGAAGTGTTGTATAATTTAGTCAACTGGCTGGCTAAAAAGATCACAATGCAATTAGTAATTTACATATCTTAAAGGAGACTGATTGAACCTATATTTGTCTTTGAGAGCTACCGAAAAGTTTCTCAGACCAGACTTTGCCACCATAAGTAAAATCACATCCACAGAAACATTCTCATCCATCCTTTCCTTTCTATTCTTTTGAAAAGGGATCTTTTCCTCAGGCAGCCAACAGATGGACACTCTGTGGACTCCTCTCTTGGGAATGCATCCAAACGTTACAGTCGCAGGCAGGCATACAAAAGGCTTGGAGAGCAATACATGCAAGAGGGTTGGGTTTTTGGTTTGTTGTTTTGGCGTTCTTACCCCCCCAACAGTGTACTAGAAGAGGCATCCCGACATGAGAAAACAGTTTGCCTGAGTGCAGGTACTTGCTGTGCCATGTCTGTGTCTGAATCCCACACACTACAGCATAGTCCTATTTACACCAGGGGAAAAGGGCAGCCAGACAGGTTAGTTTTCATCGTGTAATCTGAATGCAATGCTAAAATTTAAGTGAACAAGGTGAATTATGTAATCAGCCTTTTATTTCTTGCTAAACTCCATGATAATGTTATCTGAAATATGAATTTTTCAAAGCAGCAGTAGAGGATCAGTGTTATTAAGCCACAAGCAAGGGGGAGTTTACTCTTCAGCTCAAGTAAGATCACTTTGAGTCATTTGCTGTTAAAGTGTCTGGTACAAAACTCAAAACTGTTGCCAAGGATGGTAGCAGATAAGTTTGAAAAACAGGTAAGAGAAAGATTTTGTCTGAGTTACTCCTAATATTTAAGATGGGAACATTTACAAATACTCAAATTTCAGTAATAGCATCCATTCATTTATTTTATATCCACAGTGCACACGACAAAATGTTCTTAGGAACCTGGTTGGGTCCCATTCCCATGTTGAAATTATTTCTGGTTTGAGTGACAACTTCATATCTTCAGCATAGTCCATTAAACCCAGGAAAATTTTCCATTAACCAGGTGTGAAAGCTAGGCTGACTTGTAAGGCATTTTAAAATTCAAGAAATTTGGTATCTAGTCTCTGTTCTGCCACAAATGTCTTGTGAAAGAAAGCAGGACATGCATGCCTAGATGCTTAAGTATTTGGTTGACTAACCCTTAGTTAAACAAGAAGCACTTAAGTATCTTTGTGGCTCCCAGTCTTGCCTTTCAGTACTTTAGTATCTGAGAAATGTCAAGAGAAACAAACTTTGAAAGTGTTTCATTGTTTCTGGAAACAATACAGCAAACAGAAGTTGCTTAAAACCCTTCTTTGCCCTCAACAAAAATTCTATTGAATATCTTTTCTGGAGTTCATTTTTCCCCTCTGCAATTTGCTTTTAATAATGAGTTTTAATGCTAATAGAGATCAGACGTGTACTTAACAGGGCTAGTGCTTGCCCAATATCAGCCTTAGAAAAGTGGTGTATGGACTAGAGAAAATATGACAATTTTCAAAACACCTGAACTCTTTCTAGATGTTGTATTTGGAAATGAACTGCTGGGCACTTTGTGACAGTGCTCCTGCAAAATGCTGGTTTTGTGCTCTGTTTACAGCATCCACAGAGTTCTACTGCCTACAAAGGCTTGTGCATGTGGGCCTGATTTTGAGCTCTTGGATTATTCAATTTTGAGTTAAACATGTGCATAAGTTCTCCAGAATAAAAGCCTGTCTTTGTACAAACTGGTTTCTTGGTGAACATATCTACATCCTTGAAAGTTCTGCTTGTAAGCTTATTCCTCAAACAAAGTATGCAAAAAATATCCACTGCTCCCTTCACAATTTTCTGGTAGTTTTTATGATTCGACTGTACCTCACTTGCCATCCCCTGCTGTGGATTACCGTTAGTTTTTGCCCAGCTACTGAGTCATAAAGGAAAGCAGAATGCTGAAATTAAGAGGTACTTGGGTTACAAGCAGCATGGCATCTTGACCTGAAAAGTTTACAAAGATTGTCAGTTCTGTAGACAAAATTTTACAAAGATTGTCAGTTCTGTAGACCCAATCAGTTGTCTCTGCTGAGGTCACCTAGACAGGCTGTGAACTTTTGATGTGAAAGTGTAAGGTGGAGATTTTTTTAAAATCTTGATGATACGGAGCATCCTGCCTAGAGACAATCACATCCTTTCACAGAGATAACTGACCTGCTGGGGTAGATTTGCACAAGTGGTTACTGGTTTAAACAGAATTTTATCATCAATGATCATAACTTTTGCAAAGTTTAAAAAACAAACATTACGATGAAGCAACAAGGCAGGAACAAACTTCCAAACGAAGTAAGGATTACTCTGCCTCCTGAAATAATCAGATGCATTTTTGGCAGACACTGCAGCCAGGTGTGGATTGCTGCCCTTGCCATAGGAGTGGCTGAGATGTGATGGCCTTTGCTAGAAGGTCAAATTTTTCCTAATGCCTTATGCAGTCTCCAAGTTAATATTGTTCAAATGGATCGGCTAAGACACAGATGCATCCAAACACTGAGCTACCTTCACCCCCCAGACCATATACTCAAGCTGTGTTATAGCAGTGTGATGCCAGCTTTGAACTCCTGCTGAGGCGGCCGCATTTCCACTGGAATTTGAACAAAATGCATCTCTAGTGTCTTCCAGAGAGCCTCACACCCAACAACATCTGCTGCACCACCGTTCTGAAAGGGAGCACAGAGCAATAAACATACACTATTTTTCAAGAGCAGAAAGAAGATGATCTCCTTTCTGCTAGTAGATTGACTGCGCTGACCATATTGTGTGCTCCAGAACAGTCAGCCTGGTGGCAATGTGCTGTGCAGGTGCTGTGGGATACTTACAAAATCGACATGATCCTTCTCTAAATTATGCACCTACTCTACAAGTGTGCAGTGCTTTTGTTGTTCATACATTATTGAACAGCTCGATGCTTCCTGAAAAGGTTAGATTGACAAGATCAAGTGCTGTAAAACTCAACTTGTTATGCAGTGGAAACATTTGTTATTCATAGACATCCAGCAGCTTGGAGAGAGGACGGGAGGGGGCAGCTGCCATGCAATAGCTCTGACTGTATTGCTTCAAGACCAGAAATTCCATACGAAATTTAAAAATTCTCAAGTTTTGCCCAGAAGCAGGAAGAGAGAGCATACTTGAGCACCCAGTTCTGGAGACTTACCCAGCTCCCTGACTGCCACAGTAAAGTGCCATGATTAAATGAGCTGACTGACACATGTCACGTGCCTTACATTTCATGACTCCATGAGTCATTCTGGAGTAAAGCCGGTAAAGCTTTACTGGCTTTTCAGTCAGTAAAGCCATACTGAACATGTATCCACAGGCAAATAGATGTCGTTTCTTCAGACCAAAAATCCAGTGCACTGACATTATGAGTGGTAGTCCTGCCTTCATTATCATATTTTTTGTTGCACTGTTCTCATATCATAACATTTGCACAGCATTTATCTTATGTTATTAGGGGAAGGAAAAGCAACAGATAAAGTTTGTGCCCTGAGTGATGTTACACACACTCTGACACTGTAAAATGACTTCCCATCCTTACTATTACACATCCTAATATACCAAATGAGTGTTCAGATAATTATGTGAGACAGGGAGATGTGATAGTTTGTGGAATTCTTCCTTGAGGGTGGGGGTACATGCCTTTTCATTTGCAGGGTTTATGCCTTTACTAGATAAAGCACTTGAAATTATGTTTATCAGAAGAAACAATTATGGCCTGGCCCAGGAAAGCTGAGCTCAGTGACACAATAGGCCTTTTTAATATCTGATTTCTTTGACAGAAAACATTAAATCACTACCCAACCAAGAAACCACTTCTCTCTTCATATTCTTCTGTGGTTTGCATGATAATTCACTAAATAGATTTCAACATGTTGTTTACTTCAATTCAGCCTTCTGAGACTACACTGGCCAGTGCTGCAAGCTTATAAATGGGAATCATCTGGAAAAAAAATACTTTATGCTTCAAGTTAAAGTTGGAAATGTTTCAGCCTGTACAATTTTTGGGAGCGATACAGAGGGGGAATATATTAAATGAAAAAAACCGCATATCTGAAAATCAGGCAGCCTGGTCTAACTCCCTGCAAAAGGTGAATTGCAAGTAATCACTTGTAATGTATTCCTATGAATATTGATGGTAGTCCTACAAAACAGATTTAATGACAGCAGCTGGACTACCTGTGGGGACAGAAAACACTCTCCCCTTCAGGATTGGAGGTGGAGTTCATAGGGCAGACAGGGAGGCCTGGGGACAGGCAGGGTGCGGAGCAGGGACAAGTCCAGGTCTCAGCACTGGCTGCACAGCCATGAGGAAAGACACCCATTCCAGCACTGGTAAGGATGTGCCCGAGGTTTCGTCCCTCTCCTATGTGTGCCTGCAGCAAAGCTGCAGTTGTGACAGCTCTGTGAGATGTAAGTGTCCTCTGGCACTGTGGACCAGTGGCAAGATTTCCTCAAGAAGACAGAAATGCTACTGGCCTTTGGGTGGAAAGTGGGAGTTCCTGCCTTGGCTCTCAGCTACAATGGTATCACCAAAGAGCACAGCCTAACCAAAACTGTGTAGGGTCAGGCTGGGTAAAACACCTCGAGCTTTCCTTTTGCAGCCAGGATACCTTGAGGCCAAGAGTTCAAAAGCCATGGAGCCAGAAGAGAGCAAGCAGGGGGCAGCTGGCTGGGGAAGAGAACTGGAATCTGGGGGTTTGCTGCCTGTTTTCTCCCACTGCTTTGGCTCAGTTTTGTGCCTGGACAATGCAAAGCACACAAATGTCTTTGTCTGGCTGTAAAACCCATAATGTTTCTCAAACAGCAGAACTTGTCTGTTTGTATTTTGCAAATGAAACACTTGGTACAGCATGATGCCACATTAAAGATGAAGCTGGTAAGGGAAATTAGCTTCCTGTATTCACTGGCAAAGTTATGGCTTTCATTATTTTCAAATACAAAATACAAATACAAAAAACCAAATACAAAACTTAGCAGCTTTTGGAATATGGCACATAGTTTAGCTCAGTTTCTAAGTGAAACCCATGAGATATTAACATAAATATGTTGGAAGATCAGGCTAAATGATGGTTGAGTTTTATTCCTTGTTTTCAGACAAAGAAGAGATTAAGTGCTAAAAGGCATGCATCTATTATGGACTTGGCTTATTTTTATTTTTAATAGTTTTTACGCAATTTCATTATTTTTCCAATTGTTACACCCTGAAAAGCCAGAGTGTCACTGCAAGTGGGATTTTCTCAGAAGGTACAAAACTTAGAAGCAATCAGGCATGTGAGTGGAGGCAGTTAGCACATGGGATCTTCTCCAGCAAAATCAGCTAAGTGCTAAAGGCTTGTTTGCATGGTGTGCTTTCTTCTTTCATTCATCTCTGTCTGGATGCTAGGGATGTTCTTGGACAGGAGAGGTGTTGAGATTCAGCCTTAAAGAAAGACCCCTGCAGTGGAGTTGGCTGACTAAATCAGCAGCACAATTTGCCTTTGCAGAGCCTCACAACCTGCTAACCTTGACACTTCCACCTCCCTCCCTCTTGCACAGCTAGGCAGTGCCTGCTGTGATACACCAAAATGCAGCAAGCAGGATGGCACTGGCCATCTGGCACTGCAGAGTAAGAGAAAAGGAGCAGCAGTTTCCCTGGACCAACATCAGCCAACTCCTTTCTGCTTCTGCCTCCTCTGGCCTGCTGGTTGTCTGCTGATGGACAGAAATTCATGACTCTTGCATGTAGATTTTTCTTTGAAGACTCCCTGACCTATTTCAGTTCAGTGTTGCAGTAGACGTGAGCTCTGTCTGTAATGTCAGGAGAGGGGAAAGGGAGGGTCAGTCTGGGAGGGAAAAAGGGTGTAATCAATGCATCTTGCTCTGCTGATGGAACCCTGGCAGTCGCTTCTTCAGTGCTGGGTCTCCTGAGCTGGAAATGGCAGAACCCAACTCGTGTTTGGACAAATAAATTAATAATAATGTGAGCCATTGCATCTTGCTCTGCTAACTTCCAGATCTGTCTGGTATAACTGAACCTGAGGCACACAGGCCAGACTATTTGCTATGGCCACTGAAGAATTTATATTGATGAAGATTTGTGAAAATACTGGACAGTAGAAGCAGAGACTGCTTTATAGGTCAAGTGATGTCTTTGTACAGCACAGGGTCTGAGATGGAAAACATAAAAAGATTGTATTTCCACAGCAAGGTCATGTCTTAAGAATTTTATTTGTCCTTATTTCCATTAAAACATCATTTTACAGAGAGAAATAACTTAATTTAGTCAAGTTGTATTGCTCTTGAACTTAAACTTCTCTAGCTGGACTCTAAATCACTGGATATAATGGATTTTGTTGTAAAGCAACTTCAGAGCAGCTTCCTTGATTGCAATATTTGGCTCCCTTTTTTCAGAAAAAGTATGGACCAAATTTTTCCCTGACATAACTCCAGTCCTAGTACTCCTATTCTGAGAATGTTGGGCCAAGTTCCCACTCCCTGTTTTGTCAATTTATGTTCTCTCCAACTCTGCTATAACCACTGGAGTCATATATCATTAATACTAATCTACTGCTGCGCAGAATGCAGCCCCCTTTATAAATATCACTTTGGTGAAGGGAAATAAGGAAAATAATGCCAAATGTGGCTTAAATATATTACTTACTCTTTTGAAAAATCATTCACTCTTGGCTGAACTTATTTCAAGCATGACAGTCCAGGAAAAAAAGTAAATCTGTGAGTGGCATAAGACTCAGTAAGAGTCAGTAATGCCCGGTGTTATGTGGTATTAATAAATGTATATTTGTGCTGAAGCATACTAAACCTCAAAGGCTGGGTATAAATATCAATGTCTATTGAATTTCAGGAAGAAATGGCTGGCAGTAACTATGCTCAATTTCATTCTGCAATATGCAATCGTGTTTACACAGTGGGGATTCATAGACATGTTCCTGGTGGTAGACGGAGAATTTGCCTCTTTCTAGTCAGTTTATGAGAAGTGATTTTCTTTGCTTACATCCCTGGCAGGATTGTTAAGATTTTCTTTGAGTAAAGAAACAGTGATGTGCTATCAAGCAAGTAATGTGTGAGCCAAAAGTGCTGGATAAAGAGTGCCAAGCAGTCCACTATTGGATGAGGATAGCTCTTGGCTAAAGGCAAAGGGGGTCCTGGTGCCTGAAGCGATTTTCTGCAGCTGGCGGGCAAAGCATCTTCAGCACAGGCTGGGGATCCTCTGAACATCCCCAGTGACTTCTCTCTGCGATAAAACATGGCATTCATGCATTTAATCAGAAAGTGTGTCATAAGTGGTGGTGACAAGTCATACTGCAACAGAAGGATGTGGTTTCCAAGCAGTGTCTGTAACATGATTAAGCTTGGAGAGCAGAAGAAAGTGGTTGGTGACTGTTTGCCAGTGTGGTGAACAACTTGCAACTGTGCCAGGTAATTTTCTTGGTTGTGTTCTGAGCTGCCACATGCAGCTGTTGTTAAAGCATCGCCAATTTGTTTGACTGTGGGTGGGAGAGAGTCAATAAATCACATCTTAGGGTTTTTATACCTGTAGCTAGCTGTCACAAAGCAGAGAAGCTGACATTTAATATGAAAAAGACTGGGAAAAAAATATGGCCTGGTAAAAAAAAGCAAGGCATCTCCAGTCTGTAGCATGTTTTCCTTTTCCCCACTGGGATGACAGACATGAGAGATTATTCAGAAACAAGAAGGGATGCTGCTCAGCTGCTTGGAGGCACCTGTCTGGAGTTGCATCTGGATACCATGGCAGCAGTGAAAATCCTAATTGCTTAAAATCCTGTCATCTTCCTAAGTTACCTGGTACCTGAGACCAAGTCTTCACTGCCTCTGTGCATGAGGCTCACAGTTAGAACAAGGCACGGGGGGCTGGGACAGCTGACTGCTGCCTTCTGGGACCTACTACAGACTTCCTGTGTCTTCTGTGTGAGAATTATTTTCTAGAGACACAATGCCCACCAGCATACAATTTCATCATGAAAAGCAGGCGAGATTTGTAATTCTGTGAATCTGGATTCTCCTTTCCCACACCTCAAATTGCTTTGTAGGTCTTTAAGCTTTATGTTATTTTGAAGGGCAGAGTGAGGTACTGAAGAATCAGACCTCATCTGCCTCCAGATACTCCCTTCCAGAGTTTCCTGAAGTACATGGAGATGCATTCATGTAAGATGCTTCATGAACAGTGAAAATAGAAGTCCAGAAAGAGCCATTATCTGTGGAGTTATCAAAGAACAGTGAGAAAAAGATGCAGAGAAAGTAAAACAGGAAAATACTCAAACTGAAGACAAAACTGATGTGGTTGCTGAACTCTTGATAATACCATGAAGGGGAAGAACGCAACAGATCATGCACAGTGTGTCTGAAATTATCTGAGTGACAGATGGAAGTTCTACTCTTCTCACCAAGAAAGGCAGTGTGATTGTTTTAATGTGAGCTCATTTTCTTCTGCTAACCAGAGCTTTCTTGTAGTTTATGCTAAAATGATTCACCAAGTTGGGGTTTCCTAGGAGAGCCAAAAGGCATGGTGGAACATTTGTCATCTAATTAGCTGCCACTGGTTAGTGCAGGGGAAAAGCTGAGTGGCAGCTTTTCTCTCCCCCTCAGTAGCATGGTTGCATCCATCTCTGAAAGCTGGGATGCTGTCAGAAGAGCAGAATACTTCTTGTTTTGAGGAAGCCAAGGCACGGCCATAGCTTGCACTGGAGCATGGTGCCCAAACTGTCCCATGGTGCCAGACTGACAAACTTATGTTTCCTGACACACAGGACAGTGGCATGCTGGGGGTGATTAATGAACAGAGCCAGTTAGCTTCCCCAGCTCTGGGCTGAATGTCTAACCCTCTTCTAGCCCTTGAGCAGAGCCAGTGAGCAGCACCACGAGCTTTAATCCCATCACATCCTATTCCTTGAGAGGACAAATACCTCTCTGAGAAGAGCCCATAGAAAGGCGGGCAGGTCCTAGGCCACTGAGTTTTCCTGCATACCTTGCTTAATTGCTGCAAAATTTCTAGGGGACTTGGAGTTAAGGTGATCTATTCCAATGCCAAGCTTCCATCAGAGATGCAATGGCCACCAGTTTCTTGGGTGTTTTACTGATTTGCCAAGTTTACATTTGGACCTGAACACACCTGCAGCACTGCAATGGTGTGACAACAGGTTTCCAGCCCCGACCCCCATGCACTGCAGCTGAAATGTGATGCCTGAAATCAGAAATGGACCTACTCTGTGCAGAATCATCATGGACATGCAGTGGATTTGCCATTTTCCCGCACAATCTGTTATATTACCATGCCTTGCTCTTCATTTCCTAAGAAGAGGTGCGTGCTGTGGGCTCCTCACACCACTGAAGGTATTGGAAAATGTTTGGTGTTTGGGGTTGAAGAACCACTAAAAACTGCTGGCTTAAGTCATAACTATGCTCACGGTATAATGTAAACCAAAGGTAGTGTGCACCTAGGTGAATATCTTGAGCAGCACCAGTAGATTTGCATAAAGTTCTTGCATAAATATGCATTGGATGGAAGAAATTCTCACACAGATGTGTTTAATGCTTTCTTTTGCAGTTCTGTACATGAAGATCCACAGCAGACTTACAGCCTGGGGTGGCTAGCAACTTTCATCTTTGATTAAGCAGCAAAAAAATAGACAACAGGAGGACCCTCCAGAGGTCAGGACAGGCACTCTGCCATCGCAGGCAGCATTCAAATGACACTGTAATCAAAACTGCTTCACAGCAAGTGAGGTCACAGCAGTGAATTTGAAAGAAACTGCAGGGAGAACCTGACATTTTAAGCAAACTTTGCTGTTTGTACGTCTCCTGTGGCTTATCCAAATGGCCCCTGCTCCAAAGGATCCCTATGGCCAGGGGCTACAGCACTGTGAAGTAAGAGTCCTGCCAGTAATTGCAGAGGTCAGGCAAGTGCAAGGCTTTTGGCTTTTGGCTGGTGAAAATGGGACTCTCAAGCCGCAGATGAGAAACAGTGATACTGGAACTTCATCTGAGACAATTGCTACCAGGAAGATGAAACCAGCAGTTAAGGGTGTCGGTGTGAAATGAGGCAGCCAGTCAAAGAGGCGCGTTGGCTTCAGGCACCTATGAACAAAAGGCTGTTTCGTGAAGACGATGATGCCCTGGGAAAAGTGGTGGTGGGGGGAGGAGGACAGAAATCAAAGAGTGGGCAAAAAATAAGGTGGCTAGATATCAGTGGACAGGGTGACTCCAAAGACTGCCAGTCCTCCCAGCTGAGATGAATGGCTTCTTTCTATTCACGTAGATCTGTATGCAGAAAAACATTATAACTATGATCTAAGCAGAGTCACAGACATTTTGGCGCCTGGGCCGATTCCCTCCTCCCACTCCAACCAGCAGGGTTTGACCCGAGTGGTGAAACGCATCCCGCAAGGCCTGTGCGTGTCACCCCGCGCCGTGCCGAGCCCTGGGAGCAGCACGGGCTGCCCTTTGCCCGCCACTTCACACTCGGCCTCCTCTGGAGGGGCTGCCTGCGTTGGGGGGAGGACGTGTGAGCAGCACATCCCCCTTGTCCTACCGGCACTGCAGACTGCTGCCATGTCCCACACCTTCACCACAGCGTGCATTTCGCTTTGAATCCAACAAAGCCGACAGAGCCTCACTTGCCATCCCAAGCTGAGCATGTGCTGAAGTGCTCTGGGAGCAGCCAGCTGAGTCATAAGCCGATACAGCAATTCCTATTCAAAGGCTGCTGTCTCTGCCCCTGTGGAAAATGCATTTATTGTTTTGGGTTTTTGCTTCTTTGTGCAGAGGTTCAGGCAGTGTTTCACTTGTTATTGCATGTAATGGTTTGTGCGCAGCACCTCAGAGCAGCGAGGGTTAATGCCAGGTAGCAGCAGTGCTGGGACTGAGCAGGTGCCCTTTGTGGCACACAGCACAGCTGTGGCTGGCATGGTGGAGCTGCACTGGGCACCCCCTCAGCATCAGTTAAATGGGAAACTCAGGAACTACCAAGCTAGGATGGATCTGAGTGCAACGCTACCAAAGTGAGCCATCTGACTTGCTTGCCTCATGACTGAATTTATCAAATTGCTTACCTCAAGATTAAATGCATCAAGTTATTTGTAAGTTAAAATTTTTTTTCCCTCTGTGTAATATGCTGGTGGATAAGATCTGAGGAAGGTCTCATCTCCTCTCTCCCTTCACAGATCTGCTTGCAGGCTGGACTTTGTCACAGGTTTCAGGGATGACCCTAGGGCAAGTAATTTCACCTCTCATCTTGGGAGGGGTAATTCCAGAAACCTGCTTTTCTGTTTTATTCATGGGAATGAACTGTGGCTGTGGACTGGAGTCCTGCCCCTGGCTTCCCACCTCTCCCCAGTGCATTGCACTGTGCTCAGCCCTCATCCCTCAGGGGTGGTGATTCCCTCCCCAGAACCTCTCCAACAGGTCGGTGTGTGAGGTGCCTTTTGGGTGCTGGGTGTACCTTGCTGCTGTGGTGTACTTACACTCTCCAAGGGCCCCCAGCACTGACCCCAGCTGCTTGGCGGTCACTCCTTGTCACACACCCTGGGCAAGCTGTGTCACCTGCTGGCAACCAGGGTTGTAGGAGGAGAATTAAATGAAGATGCACATTGTAATTGGCAGAATAATGACTCATTATCCCCATTTTAGCGGCAGGCTAGCAGGCCACTGCACACTGCAAAAAGCTAGTCAACAACAATAAAATAGAAAGTCTATGTTTCCTCCTTGCCAGCCCCCTTTCTTACTTCCTGGAGGGCTGCCCTGTGCAGCACATAGGGAGCAAGCAGATTTTGGCTCAGCAGTGCTGTCTGGAGGAGGGGAGGAGTGCTGGGCCACCAGCATCTGCGTGGTAGAGCACAGAGAAGCATGGGGCTGGCCTGATAAAGAGGGTAAAAAAACCCTACTGACAACCTCACTGCCTTTGAATGGCAGCATCCTCCTTTGTCATGTAACACCGGGTGAATTAACTGTTTTTCCATACTGTTAAAACATGGTAATTAGGTGTTTGCGTGTCAAGTGCCATTGCAACAGGAACATTTTGACTCTCTATTGCTTTTACTGTTGTGGCTATGTCATTTGTGCCCTTTCTCTGTTACTGCCATTCTGCTAACACCAAATGTTAAAAATAACACCACCTCACTTCTGCATATATTCTCAAGTATGAATTTCTAGTGTGTGCATTTTCAAGCTTGCCTGAAAATCTACTTCTCTTTTAAATGAAAAATTAATTCAGTGCAACATCCCAAGAAAGGAGAATTCATGACAGCCTCCAAACAGTGCAGACCTTCAGTAAATCCTCAAGAACTGGTAACATTGGCAGTGCCAAGAGGCACAAATCAGGCTGACAGCTCTGGTTTAGTATGCATTGTACAAACACATTGAAACTCATCTGCCCAGCTCACAAGCTGGAGACATAAATGCAAAAAGGTTGAAACAGAAAAGGAACCATGAGAAGATGAAGCACAGGTCACAGTACAGGTCATGGGCACAGCTGAGAACTGAACTTTTGAATTTGTCTTTCAAAAGTTGTGCACTCTAGAAACAGCTTGATTTGACTGTGCTCTTACTTAGGTTGTACTGTGAGCTCTCTCCCACCAGCAGAAAAATCAATTGCCAGCAGAGATGATTTTAGTTGAGGATATCACACAGGATATACCAGTGATACTGCAAAATCATCATCTAAAGGGACAGTATCCAACAAGAGAGATGAAGGTTTTGAACAACAGTACTTTTATAACAGCCACTGTTAGATGATAAGCCTTTTTTGTTCATGTTTCTGCCTAGTTGATGCAAATAAAGCAGGTCCTAGGATGTAAACCTTATTTGAAAAATCCACAGTGGAATTTTTTTTCCTTTTTTTTTTTTTTAAATTTTTTTTTTTACAGTTTGCTACTCTCTGCTCTGGTTGGCATCTAGTCACTTAGGTTGTAGCTGTTGATATATAAAGGGTACAAATGACTCACGAAATATTTAGATGGTGCTGCAGTTCCCCTGCTTACTCTGCATTTGTCCATCACCCAAGAACGGCAGGATTTAAAACAAAAACAAAACAAAACAAACTTAGGCAACTTCAAAACTGAATTTATATTAAACAAAAAAGCATGAAGCTTTCTTTCAAACCAAACTCTATTTTCCTTTGTGGTTTACACTCTCCTTTTGCCACCTGTTTTGAAATGCTACTGCATTAAGAACTCCTGTTTGGTGCACATAGCTGATTTCCTTTCCTTGCCCATCACTATCCTTGAGACAAACTCCTTGGCCTATTTTAACATTTACAGTTTACCAGATAAGGGTTCAAGGAATGAACAAACATTTTCCTCTCAGGAATTCAGCATGTGGTTGCACAGGTTGATAGACAAGTCTTGGGCATTATTCATTTCACCTAAGCTCAGTAGACACTCGAGGTCAGCATTGTCAGCCATGCTCCAGCCATGGGTACTGGGCACAAAGGCAACCCAGGTCTTGGTGTTGGTGAGTCTTGTCTTGGTACAGGCAGGAGAAATCAGGAGCCACAGTATTTTTTTTTTTTAATTCTTATTATTTTTACTTTAAAAAAGATTTAAAAACTTTTTAAAAATGGTTGTCACTTACTGGCCTGAGTCTTGGTGGCCTTATTTCAGCAGGAGGTCACAGAAGCTGGTGAAGGGAAGGTGAGTGGTATGGTTTTAATAGATATATCTATAACATAACATAATATATTATGTCTGTTTAATAGATATGCCATTAACATGGCATGAATAGCAGTGAGTCCCAAACACCACTCTACATAAGGAGGCTGGACCACTGAAATCCTCCATCCATTTAATAAATGGAAGATCTTCAGCCAAGCCCCTGCACCTGGCCTGACTGCCCCAGCCCTGCAGGAGGTGATGAGGGAGGATGCAGGGTGCTGCAGAAGCTTAAGGGGTGCCCTAGACAGCCAACCTGACTGCTGTCTCAAGTCTGTCCTCCCATTTCCACCTCTGAGTTCAAGTTCCTATACTTTTTGAGATCCCAGAACAGCCCTTTGTCAAGGGCTGCAGTAGTTATATATAAAGACAAATGATATTAGGAAAGAGCTTGATATCCTTTAAATTGTATCTGATGAAATCTGCCTGCAATGGCCACATGGGTGATAAAGTCCCCTTGGTTCCCCTTGGCCTTTTGGCTGTCAGTGCTGGGCTCATACATCACAGCCACTCCATTATCTATAGCTTAGAGCTTTCATCTTCACGTGGAGAAGTCCCTGCCCTTTCAGCATTCATGAACCCTTTCTCTGGTTTGTCCTATGCTCACCACAAAGCTGGTGCTTTGGCCACTGCAGCAGGCAGTGTTTAACTCATGGGCCAAGGCCAAAGCTGGAAGGCTCAGACTTTTGTTTGTTACATGTAAGAAGTATCCAGCATTCTTCTGAAGTCATTAAGAAACTTTCAAGTGATATTACCTTGCCTTGGCTCAAACTTCAGATTTGAAATTAATTTTTGAGCCAGTTCCATTAGCACAAGGATGTACTGTGTACAAGCTGACCATCCTCACCTCAAACATATACACAGATCTGGGAGGAGAGAGAGGTAGAAAAAATAATAAATAAATAATAAACAGAATATAACAGAAGTAAATCAATATGAAAAAAATAAGAGTTACATCTTAATTTCAAACATTATTAGAAATGACATAACATGAAGAGGAGAAACTGTTTCCCTCATGGGCAGCTTACAGACAATCCAAAGATGACCATGATGTTAAATCTGTTAATCTTCTAATAATGACAAAGAAGCTCAAATGAAAATAGAGCCTAATTTTCCTGTGTGCTTTCCAAAACAAAGATTTTTCCTGTACTGCCTCCTTTCACCATGTTTCCAGGGAGGTGAGCTGTAAAACAAGGTGCCTGTGTTGCTTGGGGGATATTTCTGTGCTCCCTTCGTGCCAGGATGGGCTGCACCCATGATGACCTAAGCCAGCAGGAGACAAATCTCCCTCCTAGACTTCTTCATTGCTGCATCTCAGCTAATTTGAGTGAAATTAATGTGTATTATTGCTCTTAATCTCCTAGTTGCTCCAACCTGCAAAAATCCCTGTGAAGCTTGAGGCACGGCTGAGACTCAGCTTTCCAAAGTGACAGGTACCAACGAGTTTCATTGCTGCTTCGTGGATTTGGGAATGCAAGATGATTGGGAAATTATGGGTGTAGATGCTCTGTATAGGTAGAAGATTAGGACTCATGGTATCTAAATTTTGTAAGCTGTAAGCCAAGTGATGTGTTTTGGTGGCCCATCTCCTCTGGTCACCTGCAGAAGTCCTCAGCAGATAGTTTATCTCTCCTGTTTCACATACTCAGAACCATGTGAGTCACTGTTTCTCTCAGTGGGTTTGGAGGGCTCATGACTCGTCCTGCAGCACCATCACTGTCCCCAGTCACAGAGGGATGCTAGGTGACCCTCAGCACAGCTGCTTAAATTTGGGCCAGAGAGAGAGAGTAATGAAACAGAACTGTGCACCCCAGACCTAGGAAGCTGGGCTGGTTTTTTGCTGATGTGAAAACAGAATCTGCTCTATTGTTCCTATCCAGGGCTGTGAGCAAGGGCACATGCTGTGTTCTGCCTTTGCTGAGCAGGTTCAAGGTCTCCATTTTCTGCTCACCTTACAGGAGTTCTAAAAATAAACATCTGCACTTTTCTAGGCTAAGAGTGCTAAAAGCAATGCCACCCCTGCTCATCTTTTCAGATGTTGACAAAGCACTGTAAAAGTCCAAGTTTTATTTGGAAATGAAAAGATCTTTGTACCAAACAGAATATAGCTTCTGCACTGCTGAGACCGACAGTCACTAAAAGCAAGCACATCTGCTGATGCAACCTAATTGCTGTTTTGATTGCCCAGCCATGACGAGGCATAAAAATATTGTCTGTCTACAAAAAAAGAATGAAACCTCACTTGACCGTTTTGTGCCCTTGGCACACAGACCTGCCGAGCTAGAGTTGGGCAATCTGAATTCAAAAATTCCCCAGTGGAACCAGCTCCTAACAATACAAAGCTGTGCCTGTCTGACTGGATGGGCTATTTTCATTACTCTGAATAAAAATCATGTCTAGAGCACTGCACGTTTCTGTGGGGGCTGTGCAAGCAGGCAGGCACATTGGCCTGTGCCCAGGAGCTTTCTGAATTAAGTAGGTAGAGAATGTGCCACTGTTGAAAGCCAGTCTCTTGAGGATTTTGGGATTTCTGCTTGCCCTTGGACAAGGATCCTTACAAAACATCATTAGGAATATTTCTGAAGCAACATGGCAGGGCTGGAGCTAATCTCCAATTAGGAGAGACCACATCTGCTCTTGTGGGAAACAGGAGAATGACCTCCTCAAATTCAGGTATAAACCAGAAGGATCTTTCACTTTCACTTGATTTTGATTAACCTAACCCTGTTGTTTAACAGCACAATTTTTTAAACAAGCTACTCCAGCACGGCTGACACTAACTTTCCTGCTCCCTGCCCCAAGAAATGTGGACATTGCACAGCCCCAGGCTCTGTGCTAGGGGCTGGTAGGTACCAGTGGACTAGACTGGGCTGGAGTGGGGACACCTGTCACAGCCAGCACAGCCCTGCAGGATACTGCTCCAGTGCAAGCTTTCTGGGCCAAATCCAGCCTCTCACAGTTCAGCTCTTCTAGACCTACCTATAGGTTATAGGAAGTGAATAGAAGGAAGCTGGGGTAGTAACAAACCACAGAATCATAGAAATATAGAATTTTTTGCACTGCCAAGTCCACTACTACACATGTCCCCAGTGCCACATCTACACATCATTTAAATACCTCCAGGGGTGGTGACTCCACCCCCTCCCTGGGCAGCCTGATCTGGTGCTTGACAACCTTTTTGGTCAAGAAATTCTTTCTAATATCCAAACTGAACATCTCTTGGTGCACCTTGAGGCTATTTCCCCTTGTCTTATTGCTTGTTCGCCAAGAAAAAGAGACTGACCCCCTACCTCACTACAACCTCCTTTCAATAAGGTCTCCCCTCAGCCATGTTTTCTCCAGGTTAAACAACCCCAGTTCCCTCAGCCACTCCTCATCAGAGCTGTGCTCTGTAAACTTCAACAGCTTCATTGCTCTTGCAGAGAAAAAGATTGATCTTGCCATTCCATTAAAAGGGGATCTGCCCACTTAATAAGTTTCACCTGCTAAACCCCAGCTTGCAGCCCATCTCTGTCCCTTCAGCCAGCTCCTCATACCACTGCTTTTGTGCTTTTCTTCCCCCGTGGTAGAGCCTTTCAAGTTCTTTAAAGAGTGAATCAAATGATTTCAATCAGCTGCCAGCCCAGCCCTGTACCAGTGAGGGGCTCCTGCCTGCTCCCTGGTTTGGCATTGCAGCATATGAAATCCTCAAGATCCTCTTCCCTCAATACAAAAGTGTCAAATGGGCTTAAGATTTTTTGTAGTATGTGGTTTGTTTGTTTGCTTGTTTTTTTGAGGTGTTTTTTGTTTGGTTGTTGTTTTTTTTTCTTTTTTCTTTTTTTCCTGTCAAGTTCCTCTTTGGGACAAGTGTCCCAAAGGTGCTTGGTTAGAGAGAAGCGGCTGTGCAGCAGAGTCAAGCACTTGCAGAGCTCTGACTGCAGCAGACATCTAACATTGTGGGGCATTGCAGTCACATGATCATAGGTGAGAAAGCTCTACGAATTTGGTGTACCCATGATCCTTGTGCCTAGGATTCAGCAGGGCAGCCTGCCAGGGGTGCTGTGCCTGAGCTGACAAGAAACAGGGAGAGTTTGGAAATCCACCTGGCAAGTGAAACTGTGTTGGAAAATTCTGTCAAAGTATTGTCAAAATCATCCCATTCTCAAAGTATGGTTTCTTTGTGTCAGGTCAGCATTTTCNACCCGCCCCAAGGAAAACAAAAAGTTGGAAAGTTTTCAACCAGCAATCAGCTCAGTGGCCATATCTTGTTGATGCTCACAAGTCTCCAAAAGGAGGTTTCTAATCCAGGATAATATTTTACACGGGTCATAGTGAGACTAAGGAGGATAAAGGTAACCAAAGACACTTGTCTCCTCTGAGACCTGCTTCTCCACAATCTGATCCCAAAAAGAAAATGCTATAGCTGTGTGTGACCAGGATTACAAATACTCAGCAATGACTTCTTGAGCAAAAACCTCTTCATTTCCTTCAAAGCAAAATCAGTCTTGTGCAAAAGCAATGCTGACCATTTCTCAGCCAAGGACCTGATGTTCTCCACCAGTTTTTCCTCTACCACAGATGATACAGATGCAAGATATTTTCTTTTTCTTTCCAACATCTACACTACCTAAAGAGTCCAGTTGTCCACACTTTACAGGAGATGAGTACTGTGTTACCTTGTGAGTTTGTCCCACAACCAAACCCATCCTCTCCACAAAAAAGCAATTCCCTTCTTCATTATAAGTACCTGGCTTTGCTGTAAGAGGAAGACCATCCAGACTTAGCAGTCTAAAACCAGAAGAAACCTCTGTCAGAATTCTGGGTAGTGAAAAGGATAAAGCCATAGTGTAAATGGAAAATAGGTTGTTTCTGGGAGGGGACTTCCTCACCTCTGAAATGCTAAGGTAGTGATTGATGCACAATGTAAAGTCTAATATACTACACTCCACTCCCCACTCAAAAATGAGATCCAAACATTCAGGTGCTGGTAATCACTGATGCATAGCTGCTTTGATGAACAGAAAATTCACATCTTCCTTCCCAGATCTATCATCTCCAGGTAAGTGGCACTGCCCCAAGTGACCATGTCCAATGTCCCTGCACCAAATAATTAATTTGAGTTGTGAAGTGTCATGAATTAAGCTGATGGTACACCTGGGGAAACAACACTCTAAATCCGGTGTAATTTTGTGCTGAAGTAGACATTTTCATCTCTGGGAATCTTTTGATGGTTGCTGGAAAAAACAGGCACCTTCAGAATGCAATGTACCTGTTTTACTTTAAAATTCTTATTTAGGATTGAAACAATCTAAAATGGTCTCTAAGTCTCCAGGTGAATTCCACCCTTGTATCGCAAGGATTTAAGATCCTTGGAGGATGAACTGTAAAGAGCCAAAATCAAACTCTTTGTACAGGATGTATTGCCCCTGTGGTTTTCCTTACTTTGTTTCAAGATGTCACTGGGGCTGATGACATAAGACTCCGCTGCTGATGTTCATCTTGGGTCCCTGTTATTGCACCAATGACAGCAGCCTCTGGTGGGAGGCAGCTGACAAGCAAAGAAGTTGATAACAAGAGTGACCTTGTATCACCACAGCAGAAAAGAACTCATATTTTCTGCCCAGCTCCTGCTCCTTGTCTCACAATGAAGGGCTTTCCAAGCATTATACTACTGCCCCTCTTATGCCCTTCTTAGATCCCCTTTTGTCACTGTGGCCAAATAGAGGTAAATGTGAATGCATGCACTCCTTAGGCTGGTCTCTGGCTAACCCCGAAGTCCTGCTGTCTGAGTCCCAGAAGTGGGGAGGAAGTCAAAACTGGTTTGTCTTACACTGCCAGGTGTTTCACCCATTTGGAGTACAAGCATTTCCTCTCCTCTCCCCATGATAAGACTACCTCTTTAGAAAGAGAAGATTCCTTACGTAACTGGAAGGTTCGCTGGAGTCTATCAGTACCAGTTGCCCCCATTTCTGACACTGTTCTTTCTCTCACGGAAGCCAAACAATATGGATTGCATTAAGGATTCAGCACTTAATGAATTATTATTATTTTCTCTTGCTCACATGACAGAAAAATCACGATCTCTTCCACACCTGAGTCTGTCAATATAACCAATACATAATGACTGGAAGAAAGGAAAATTTTATAGCCAGGGAGGTACGAAGGTAAGTCCTCATTTGAGTTCCCATTGACTGAGAAACTCCTCTACCCACTAGAGTGCTGGTAGATGGGGAGCAAAGAGCAAGGCAAGGTTCTGAGCTGTGTGGTACTTCCTCACTGTCTGGGAAGAGCCCTCTTGCAGGCCAAGTCCCTTCATTGGTACTCCTGTCTGTTACCAGAAAGGTGGGTCTGCTGTGTAAGGTGAAATGAACTCAAAAATCTGAACTGGTATTGATGCAAATGAAAAACAGGGAATTTTTTTTTCTTAACAGCTATCAACTATGTGAATTCTTGCAAAAGTCTTACTCAGTGTTGGAGCTGAGTCATTCCTACAGTGCATGGCCAAACTAACATCTTGTGGGGATATGTTTGGGGAGGGGAGTGGGTGTAAAGGGGAGGGAGGGAGCTAATCATACTCATAATTTCTCATCTTCCAAAATAATCTGTTTTGTAAATGCACTGCTAAATCCTTTTGCTAGCAATCCACCATCTGCTCCTTCTTTCAAAACACCCACTATGTAGTCTGCTGTCTTGTTATACTGCCAAAACCCTATATACTGTGGGTAGAATAGTCTCCACTTTCAGATGCTTTTCTTAGGTGACAGGGGAAAAAACCCTTTGGAATTAGCACTAAATGTAAGTTAGTGCATGGCCATGCAGTTTGCTCTTATCCTGCAATCTGTGATGTAATCTCAGCTGCAAACAAGCAACTACATTTTATCCATCTAATTCCAGGCAGGGGCTCTGGTATCACCCTCCAGCATAGACTGGAGCTAGAATGTTTTGGATAATCTCTGGAATGCCTCAATAGAGTAATAAATCCATAAATCAAAGCAGTCATTATGTATTTGAATAATATGTGGATCAAAGTCTCAGATTGAGGGCCCCTTTGTTCCCATGCTCTTTTTATATCTTACTCAGTGAGCATCTATTCAATGAGAAACAATTACAGTAAATTTAGAGCAAAAACATACAGAGCTAATGGAGCTCTGAAGACCTCCTCTGGCAAAGCATTTAAGTGTATGCTTAATTTTAAGCACATGAGTGGTAAGAGTGGAATTGCACACCAAACAGTGGTATTTAGTTCAGCAATATGTTGAACTGGTATCTAAATTTAAATTATCGATCTTTCCAAACTGAGCCTTTTTCGAAGTAGTTCATCTTTACTCTCCCACCCAAACACTTTGCTAGCAGCATTTCATACCACAAGTCTGTGCAAATATGTGTTAAATCTTCCTCATCCTACTCTAAGATGAGCCCATCCTCAGTAGAAGCAATTAAAGAAAGAGGAGCAAGACAAGGGCCCTGTCTCATTAAACAGTGCAATTATCCTGGGATATATGAGTGCTGTTTTTTTGTCAAAGAGAAGCTTAGACAAAGCAACTGAGTTGTGATGTGTGTTGACTCAGTTCTGTGACAGACACGGTACTAGACCACTGGATCACAAAACACCGCCACTGGAAGCATCAGCCAAAAACCTCCTGCCTCCAGTCTAGGATAATCCCAGCCAGTCCAGGGCTCTATTCTCATCTGAAAGGACATTCTTGTGATGAAAGGCAATGCTTGCAACACGTCCCGGTAAGCCTCTGAAAAGCAGTGCAAACAAAAACAGGTATGACTGCACTTCCAATAAAGGAAAAAGTAGCACTGATGGATCTGGAAAGGTTCTCCACATGGCTGTGCCAATGCTTGCTAGGCAGAAGTGAGGCCAGCGGGACAAGAGTTTTGTTGCACTTTGTTTACACATGGGCATGCAAAAAACCCATCTGGCTTTGAACCACCTGTGGCAAACAAAACCCATCTGACATCTTTGCTCTGCTCTGCTCCAGAGA
This sequence comes from Regulus satrapa, assembly GCA_013396955.1. Classification (NCBI taxonomy): domain Eukaryota; kingdom Metazoa; phylum Chordata; class Aves; order Passeriformes; family Regulidae; genus Regulus; species Regulus satrapa. The sequence goes on along the minus strand of VWZN01021666.1, from coordinate 129,159 downwards.
GGCTCCACTGGCTGTACTCTGATGTTGAGATGAAGCGAGGTCTTGAGGCAGCTTGCACAAATGTTTGGGAAAGATGTGGATCATCCTCGAGCATAACTCCTGCCCCAGCAGCCGAGCTGCTGCCTGAAGAGACTTCCAGCTGTTCAGGGGCCACTTCCCTGCTTCAGCCCAGCTCGTGCGGGTGGTCAGGCTCAGACCCTGGCTAGAAAGCTTCCCCTGCTGTGACTTGCCCTGTCACACTGGCAAAAGTAGGAATTGTGAAATATGTGCCAAGACAATTGGGAGCACAAAGGTGGTCTGCTCACATGGTGAAAACCAAATATTATTTTAAAAGGCAGATGTTGCAAAAGACTTAATAAGATCAGAAGATTGCATAAAGAGCAGTGAAAAGAGCTCACATCACTGAGAAAGTGTGCCAGTTTTTAACCCCACAACCTGCTGTGTGGATTGGGGAGGGCTGTCTGGACTAGAAACCTTTCCAAAGGGAGTTAAGGAGAAATGGATAATCTTTTTCTCCAGAGATCAAGAGAGTTTCTGTCTTGCTTCAGCACACATCAACTCACCTACTTAACTTTAAGCATATTTTTAATCCTTAAGGTCTCCCAAGCTGCCAAATACTAGATTTTCTTGCTGTATTTTAAAAAAACAAAACAAATATGAGCTTCCAACTGGGCAGCAAAGATGACATTCTTTCTAGACTTGTAGTTAATGAACATACTAGAGACTGCCATGTTTTGTCCTAGAATCTCCCTGTGGGGGTGCTGCTATACAACTTCCCTGGTGGACATGATTAAAATCTGATGAAAATAATGGCAAAGACTTATTCAGGTCAGCTACTGTAATTTGAGAAAAAGTTGATTATATCCAAGCTCTTTTTTCCTTGTATGTGTTTCCCCCTCTTTAAATGCTTTTCAGTTTGGCCCCAACTGAATCACAGATCAAAGCATTTCAGCTTTTGAGACCAAATTGCAATTTATAATGTCTGTGGTTTGAGCTAATCTGTCTCTGTGTCATCTCATTTTAAATCAACAGAAAGCAGCACAAAATAACTTGTTTTGGTATGCTCTACCGAATGAAGGATTTTAACTCAAGCATCCTCTTACCAGTTCTCTCCACAGGTAAACGGTGTTTTCTGGCTTTATCTGAGGGTGCTTTGTTCCTATTGTAACCATCAATTTTGTAAACAACCTGTGTTCCACTGAGGTGAAACTACTATGTCTCCAAACTTAAGCTCAGGTTCTGGTTTGTTTCCCTTCTTATAACTTTAACTGTATCAAAGGGTAGCCTAATGCTGTAAATAGCCTTTCATGTTTAATTAAGACAGTCCTAATTTCAAACCCACTTGAATGATCTGGGTTAAAAGTTCAATTCATGCCACAGTCTTACTTATTCTTCACAGAAAAGACCATAGCAAACAGGCCAATTCTAGCTGAAACACTGCTCCCCAGCTCCCAAAACCACTGCTGTGTGATTCCTTGTTTTGTGCTGATGCTGCTTCCCTGACAACAAAGGGGTCCACCAAAGTAGCATGAGGATGAGTCAGCTCCAGGGTACATCACACATCAGCATATCACTGGCACAGCTGAGCACATCTCCACTGGCTCCATGGGCTCTCTGCTGGGCTATCACCATCCCTGTGTCCCTGCACATTTTGCTGTGTACCACTGCTTGTGAGGAGAAAATCCAACCTCATGTACCCATTTCCTATTCTGATTTCACTCTTCCATCTGTGAATCCTCTCCTTTTTCTTTCAGCCTGGCAGTCCCTCCCATGCTGTGCCTGGCTTAGCTGTCTCACTTTTCCTGCATCCCCTACCTTGAGCCCATGGGAGAGGTGGGTGCATGCTGGATGGTGGCTGAAGCACCCTTGGGTGACTTTCATGTCATCATACCCTGGGAAAGTCAGAGACAGAGATATGGGCTTCTGGTATTGAGGCTACAGATTAGCTCTGTTGGAGCAGATCTCCTCGAGGAATGAGTAACACAAGAAACTCCCACTAATGCCAACCTGGCTTTTGTTTGGGATTGCTTAACTCTGATGAATAATGGAAGAGTCCAGACTGCACTTCATTTTATTTAACCACATCACTCTTTAAAACAAAACCAACCAAAACCCGAGCAAACAAATACCCCTCCAGAACAAGCTGATGTCTGACCTAAAGCGTGGTTCTACAGAGTAAGGTGCAATAGAGAAAAATGAGCTTTATGTTCATGGCTGTGTGTGTAGGGTAAAACCACCTTTAGTAGCCAGAGCAAAACTCCACACAGCTCCTCCACGCTCAGTCTGGTCCATAACAGGAGTTCAAGCAAAGAGATAAAAGCAAAGACATAAAGCAAAGCCATGATCTTCTTGGCCTGGAGGTTGTATCCAGAACAACAACCTTTGGTAGATCTTTCAGCAGCCCTTGTTAGATCTTTACAAACTTGGTAGGTCCTTTACAAACTTGTCTGAACTATTGGTCTCCAACATTCATTCCACCAAGTCTCACAATTTAATTATGTGTTGGATGGAAAAGTACACCTGTTCATTTGTTTTAGAGTTCAGGCTGGGTACTGGCATATCACAGATTAAATAGAGTAGAAGCTAAAAGAACAGATGAGATTTTCAGAGCAGTTATTGCACACACATTCTCAAAATATGACCCAATTTCCTTCCGCATTAATTAAGTTAATACTGAGGTTGTGTACAAAAATGGTTCCTGTATATTTGAGTGTTCAGAGATTAAAGTATGTGCAGGGCCTCAAAACCCCAAGTGCTGCAGTCCTGTCCTTGGGGAGGTTTGGGTGCAGGGGACAAGGATTTCCAAGGATGAGGGCAAAGCAGGGCTCTCATCAGAACCCAGTGGGAGGAGGGGGAGATGCTGTGGAGCATCTTGTCTTTAGTCCCCATGATCTCCCTATTTAAGTTTGAATCAATTGTCTCCCACACCAGTGTAAAGCAACCATCCTCTCTCAGTCAAGGGCACCAAACCCATCCTGAAAGGATATGGGCCTTGTACTCTTGCTGCTACAGTAATTTCCAGCCCCCAGCTTACTCTGACAGTATGTCTTTAACTTCTCATGATGCTGGTGGAAACTGTGAGTATAGAAGAGGAACATGATGGATAGCCTGAATGGGCTTCCCATAGAGAATGCACAATCCTGCAGACAGGGCAGTGCTGCCTCCAGCTCTCCTGCTGGCTCATTCCCCAGGGAGAAATCTCTACCTGGCTCTGCCCAGGTGCTCCTAGTGGCACGCAGCCTGCCTTCCAGCTGTGCAAAACCTCAGGTCAGCCAGGATGCCTACCCTCCTGAGAGTCAATGAGAGTTTGTGTCACTGCACACGGTGCAGCTGAAGGGAAACATGAATTAGACCATGTCAGCAGTACAGTGCTTTAAAACCTGGGGTGTATCTTGGAAAGGTATCCAGTTCATCCAGTTTGGCTGGGGTAAGCGGGAGTAGGGAGGAGGAAGGAGAGCATGCTGTCAGGAAAGGATAGCTTACCTCTAAGCCTCTTTCACTGAAAAAGAGCAAATGGCGCCTGCCTGTCAGAGAGAAACTGGAATAAACTCTGCAAGATGGAGATTTCTGGCATTGCTGAGCTCTGCAGGAGCACGTACCCTGGTCATCTTTCCACATCTATTGGCATATGTTTACAGCCAGAATATAGAATTGCCTGAAAAGCAGCATTCCAAGAAAACAGAGTTAAAACAACTCAAATGTGACAGGCCTAGTCCTACCCTGCAGAAGGCATTGGCAAAAACACCTCTTGATTTCTTCTTTGTGGTTTTAATGTTATAATGTCCTGTTTTGCCCTCGGGTATCATATTGGTATTCCCTGTAAGGGATGGGTAGCAGGGCCCAGTGCCCAGGAGAGGTACACAGCAACACAGTGAGTCAGAGGGCCCTCCCAATGTGCCCAGAACCCCACTACTGGGAGAAGTTAATGCTAGCTGGATTCAAGGAGGGGGCTGGGTAGGAGGAGGTGGTAACATCCAAGAGGGACAGAATGGGGAAGAGTATGTCTGAGTAATGGCTAAGGCTGGGCAGGGACACTTGTGTGATCACAGAGATTGAGAAGCAAGGAGAAGACACCAAGAGAAGAACAGAAGAATGAAGAGGTGAGACAGCAGCAGAGGCTGTGTGGTGGCAGTCTCTGATGAGGATGTGAGGAGACATTTTCAAATAGTTATTGATACATGTTTTGAAGTAGAAAGTTGGATTTTCCATTTCATATGTAATTTGAAATACTCTGTTTGACTTTCAAGATCTTCTTCCTTGTTATGGCTTCATCAAGGTCAGGAGCTGCCTGACCAACCTAGTAGCCTTCTATGACAGAATAATTACAGCAGTGTACAAGGGAAAGGCTTGGATGCAATCTATCTGGATTTCTGCATAGCCTTTGACACAGTACCCCATAACATCCTCTCTCTAAATTGGAGAGAGAGGGATTTGATTGATAGACTGTTCAGTGGAGGATTTGGTTGAATGGTTGCATCCACAGGACAGTGGTCAACAGGTCAAAGACCCAATGGACATCAGTGATGAGTGGTGTCTCCCCAGGGAGTTTGACCCTCCTTTTCCAAGTTGATTTGCCAAGGTATATACTGAAGTAGTTTTTTTTTCTTTGGCTAAGTCCAGTCCATGGAATGTCTTCCATATTATTTAATACTGTCCTTTTAAACCTCCCCAGAATTTGGAGAGAAACTGTATTTATGCTGATATGCTTCATCACATAAATAGAATCGTGATCAATATTAAAGAAATAACTTTGCAGGGTGCCTTGATGCAAGCTTTTCCATTGAGGTAGTCTGGATGAGTTGTTCAGATGTACATATCTTTGAGATTTTGATCTTTTGTATGGGTTTGAGACAAAATAGTTTTACAATATTTTAGTCATTTCTGCAGCAAAAGAAATACTGTTGTTTCCAAGTCTACCTTAACTTGGCTGTAATATTCTGAAGTGAAGGCTATTTGTACCTGTTAATAATTGCAATTCTGCTAATTGCAGATGGAGCACTTATCAATACAATGGCTTTGTGATTTTTAATTCTGCTAAGCTTATTGACAGAATGGTATCTCTAAGTTCTTCAGTCTGCTTAGCCATTATAAAAAATCAATTCCTTCGAAAAACATCCATCTTATTCATTTCAACCAACTTCCTTTGCTCCTGGACCTGCAAGAATGGTCCATTAGCTAACCAGCCCAGTGGAGCCCATCAGGGAGTGCTGATAGCTCTGGGAGTACATAACCCATTTTAGAGTGTGTGTTCACTAGGGCACAGGAATCATGGGCTCTGACAATACAAAGAAAAGAGCATTTGGGAACATGTACTCTGATCCACTCATTACTGACCTGTGATTCATCTTCTCTTGCTCTGAAACAACCTCTGACCTTTCCATCTTAATTTTCTTCCTGCCACACCCTTACAGAGAGTGCTTTAAAGTGCACCAAACAAACTGGGTGGTACAATGCCTGCAGCCTAAGTCAGAGTTTCTAAATTTCCCTTCCTTGAAGCCATGTGTCTCACTATACCCTGTCAGGTCATTTAATTTCAGTAGCACCTTGTGCTTTTCCTTGGGGACTGAAGGTAATCCTGATGCCTCAGGGAGCCTGGACAGCTCATGCTGTTCCTGCCAGCAACTCTGCTGCATTTTATCATTTTATTGATGCAGCCTCTAGAGCTAATGGCTTTACGAAAAGAGTATTGCTTTTTTTGTGCTGGGATGCAGTCAGCAGGAAGGATCTGTTTAATCTTAGTGTTTAAATCTAAGGGGGTGCTTTCCCTTTTAGGATGGGACAGATTAGGATTGCCTATTTTTGCTATCATAAAACCTAGCAAAAAGAGAGTGGCAGTCCACTGCTCTCCCTCCTTGTGTTCACAACTCTGCAGTGTGAATGTGAGCTGTCTCTGTCCCTGCCCCAATTTCCCTATCTGTGAGTGGGGATTACTGTCTTGAAGAACCTTGGGATTTACGGGCAAAATGCAATTTAAGCCCTACAATGTGCTACAGACCCTGCCTGTTCCCAATGCTTCCAGCTTCATTAGAAAGCTCTGAAAACTGCATTTATCATCTATATTCCAACAATACAATGAACTACTCCAAAGCAAAGAACCCCTTATTCCATATGTTCGTTGAGCATGGTCTGCTTCATAGGAAAGTCTAGGAATCTCTTCAGTTTTGGCTGCAATACATCACTTTGAGGCATTTGCAGATCTTTCCCTCTGATTCTGTTCCTCCCTGCATCCACCAAGGAGACTGTGCACCTCAGAGAGCCATTGAAGGGCATATGAAGTGTTCTGTATGGTGTTGCATGGACCCTGTCACTGGTCCCTGGGTGGGTGGCTGCTCCAAACCAGGTGTTGAGGGAAGGCCATAACACTAGGATGTGGAGGATGCCTTTGAGCAAGGATCACTGCATGTGGTGCCCTGGAAGATGACATGTTCCCTGCTTGCCCCTGGTACCCATCAGAGAGGTCCCAGATCCAGTCCATGCCTGGCATGTGTCAGAGGGCAGGAGAGAAGCCACAGAAGCATCAAGGGAGCACAATGCAGGAAGAAGTTAGGCCTATTGTTTAGATTTTCCAGAGGGTAGGTCTCTATCTGGACCAACCAGAGGGTTGGTCTCTATCTAGACATTTGACAGGTTCAGGAGCAGGTCAGAGACTGAGTTATCGCAGCAGGATGGGGTGATTGAGCCTCCTTCCCAAGCTGGAATACAGGCAGAGCTGCTGACCCTGTGAGAACAAACACAAGACAGATCCCAGATGCAAGATACGAGACCAAGAAGCAAGAGATTTTAATTCTGATACCTCCTCACTCACCAAAGGTAGCTGGAAACAGTTTCTATGCCCAGACAGAATGCAGAATTTTTAATGCTGATTAGTCTTTCTGGTCCCTGGTGATCCCTGAGTCATTACCACTTGGGCAAAACTTTGGCAAATATATGGGCCAATTTGAGAACTTCAGCTAGTCCTGATGGGGTTGGGAGGTCCACTCTGATACAGCAATCTGTCCAGCTGAGCCTAAAGAGAAATCCTGCAGCCTTCCTTTCAACCTTGACACTGCTGGTGCTCCTCAGTGGATGGAAATCCCAATCCAAAGGTCAGAGAAATCAGCGACAAAATTTCCATAGGTTCTGCAGAACTTCAGACCTAAATGGATTGTCTCATGGTCCATTTTCTGTCCTCCCTCCCCCTGCCCACAGCAGGTCTTGTCCCTCAGTAATGCTGATAACACGGTTTTTGCAGCTGTTGACTGACAATATTCCCAGTTCTGGGAAGAAGCACCCAACGCCAGGTATCTAGGGTACATCTCACCTTACTTTGCATCTCCTCAACCTCCTTCTTGTTTGACTTCCTGCCTCTTCTCCTCCTGCACCCAGTGCTTTTTATATCTTGTGGAAGCAGGTTGGCTCTAAATACACTTGAAATGTAGCAGCAGGCAGATTCTGTCCATACCTTTGCACAACAAAGTTGCAGGAGAGCAAAGAGGGCTGGAAACAAAAGGGAAAAGCAATCTGGGTATGTGGGAAGAGTATTGTGCCTTGGAGGTGTATTTTTTTTTTACTTGTTTGTTTTGTAGCTTTGCAGATCCTTTTCTTTGAAGCTTGTCACAGGAGGTACAGTTTGCTCTTGGCAGCAGGGTAGGAGACTGTGGGGATGAATTCCTACTAAGTGCCAAAGAAGTGCTCAGGCTCAGTTTCTCTGTCTGCAAATAGACATACAGACCATTTTATGCACAATGAAAGAAGCTGCACCAAGAACTACAATGCCTAACCTAGTTTTTATTCACCCTATTTTGATCAAGGCCTCTAAAAAGTTTCTTGCTCTTTTAAAACTAAGGAAAATGTGGATAGATGCCCAGACGCTGTCCTGCTGACAATGCACTTCTCTGACACGTGTACCATGCGCTGCTGAAACACTGATAATGGTTTTTCACAGAGGTCTGTGATCTATTAGACAGCACTTACAGGTATGTTTCAATGCATTTGTTGATCCAAGGTTGAGCAGACCATAAAAATTATGAACTATTTGGCTACATGGCAGTGATCCTTTTAACCATCAATGTGCATGTCTTACACTGTGCCTGGATATAAATAATACACCTACACACATACCATATCAGTGGCAGTGATTCTGATAAATTGACTGTGAGCCTTTGATCGCTGTTGCTCTGCTCAGCCACACTACTTCACCATCTAAGGGTGCTTCTCTCACTCCTAAACCTCTCATGGGGCTGTCAGCAGGAGACAGTCATTGCAGTAAGACCAACCTGACACAGAACTGCTTCTCTCCTTACCCCACACCATGAAATTCTTCTCCCACCCAGCCCATACAAAAGCAACATAGAAAAGCAGACTAGAAAATATTATGTATTCTGGATCAAAAATTAGGTTGAGGTCCAATTTTTGTTTGACTATGCAGGACAGAAAAAAGGGAATTTTATATGACATGAAAATGTAAATTCTCAGCCTTCTTCAAGGACCACTAACATCATCTTTGACTGTCAAATTGAGACACAGCAGACTTTAAAGTCATGATGTTTTTAGCTCCAGCAAATGTAATTATATGATTACTAGAGATGTTGAAAATTCATTAATTAGATGTTTTCCTCTGGGCAGTTGAACTTATGGAAAGAAAGATTTACCTTAACAAAAAAGGGCCTGTAAGGAATATTTTATGTTAATATTACTTTCTCCAACTGCACTAGGGATTTTCTTTTTGAAGGAAGATGGACAAAATGCATGTTAAGTGTTGAATGACATAAAGTGGCTTGGCCTCTGTTAGGTTTCCTTCCACGATTAGTTTATCATAGAATCATTAATGTTGGAAAATACTACTAAGTTAATCAAATCCAGCCATTAATCCAGCACCACCACGTTCACCACTAAACCACCAGCCAAATGCCCCCAAATACCACATCCACACACCTTTTGAATACTTCCAGGCATGACAATTCCACCACTCATCTGAACAGCCTATTTCCATGTCTGACCGTCCTTTCAGCGAAGAAGTTTTTCCTAATATTTAATCTAATCCTCCCCTGGCACAACGTGAGGCCATTTCTTCTTTTCCTGTCACTTGTTATCTGGGAGAAGAGATTGATCCACACCTCCTTTTAGGCAGTTGTAGAGAGCAGTAAGGTCTCTCTTGAGCCTCCTTTTCTCCAGGTTAAACACCCCCAGCTCCTTCAGATGCTTCTCATAGGAGTGGTCTTGGTTATTGCATTAACCAAGTGTTTACACAGATTTATAGGGAGACTTTGGATCCAAGTTCTGCTCTGCCATGTATAATACATGGCATCAAGCATTTGTGCAGTAAAATCTTTATGCTGTCCTTTATGCTGCAGGTGGAGTGGACTTCAAGTAGTGTCTGAGCACAGGTTTGAAAGGCTCCTCAGAGCCATGTTTGCAGAATTACTCCCTTTTAAACCCCCATAATTTAGAAAGCAGTTCATCTAAACACCAACAAGACTCCTGAACAAAGATCCATTAAGCTTGGCAAACCTGTCTGGCATAGTTTTCTCTAGAAGTATGCTTGCAAGGACTGAGATTATGTCAATGTGATAATGGGCTTTCCTTTTTCAACCAGCACTCAGACAGAACTGCAGAAGTGATATTAATATTGTGTCTGCTTCAGTAGTTCACCTACTGGCACTTGCCTTACTGAGATCACTGTTTTTTCCCATTCTGTATTTATAGCTTTGTGTGCAACTTTCAGCATACAGATTATCAGGGTCCAGTTGTCCCATTTTGTAGTTCATCAAGACCTTGTTTTGCTAATCATGAAAAACTAGTATCAAGCAACAGGGCAGGAGGAAAATTTTATTTTTCCCTTTCTCTTCCATAGATACATATATGTGTTTTAAGTATTTAGACACACACACAGAAGCTTAGAAGATAACTAGTGCAAATGTAATTTCCAACATGAAGCTGCTAAAGTGTAAGATCTTTAGAAATGTTTAAAGATGTAGTGGGTTCAAATTATCAATAGCTTGAGAGGTCACAGGACAGGAGAATTGCTGTTTACAGATGAACATGATGTTTACATGGAGCCCATGCCTGGGTTTAGGATGATGGACCAAGTTCTCTTCATCCTTCCTCCACATCAAGACTAGTAGGTTCTTGGCAGAGAGACCTCAGTCTGCTGGTTATTCTTGAGGATCTGATGTTTTAAAGCTTTTTGTTCAGGAGAAAAGTGATCTTGCATTAATATCAGCCATTGTCTTTTAAGAGAATGTCTGTTTTTTAAAGTTGAAGATGAAGCTTGCAATCAAAGTGAGGAGCTCTAAAATCTTGGAAGCCAGCAAGTAAATTAAGAAAGATATACATTTCCTATTAAAAAGAATGGAATGATATAACTCTTTTCTGAGGGCCATTGAACTGCTGTCAGCATTATTTCTGTGTGCTAGGGCCAGGACAGAATGCATAGGGCATGTCTGTGCTCCGAAATGAGCTAGTGAAAGCTTCAACTGTATGCCGGCTCAGCACGCCCAGCCCAGTCCTGGATGGGGGTCTGGATGATCTGGATAATGACCAGCTGTGCTAATGGCTGGCTTCTGGGCCAGAATGGCATTGCCATGCACTCTTCCCTCCACCCATGTCATGCTGGGCATGGCTTAGAGGCATCTGGAGCATTGGGAAGTCTCTGCATGAAGGCCCATCATGAGATGCAGAAATCTACTATTGGGTCCTTTTCCATTTTGTTTTGACTAAGGATTATTTCTTGTATCTTGTTGCTTTTAAGAGAGGCCTTTGGCCTAACCACAGAAATGGATATTTCCCCAAATGCTTGCCGTTTGTTGAGTAGTTTCCCTTTTTCATACCTCCTTTATTAGATGCTTGCATCCATTTCTCATTTCTCTCTCAGCAAATAATTCCCACCAGCTGAAAAAGAAAAAGAAGAAAGTTTCAAATGTCAACTCCTATTTGACTGATTTGGTTCATTGTTGGACTACACAAAATTGTTTTGTCAATGTGAGGCAGGTTCTCAGACAAGAAGACATGAATAGGAATTGAGGAAAATGCAGTTGTACAAAAGGTTTTGCATGTAATGTTCAAGATTAAATTAAAACAATGGCATATTGTGAGGATGATGTACTGTAAGGCAAGCAATGCCAAAAAAGATGCCTAAAGCAGATGGGATCAATCACCTTCTGATTTTACTTCTTGTTCTTCATCAGTGACCCAGAAGACCTAGACAACTACTTTACACTAAGTACCAAGTCATCATTAGGTTACCTGAAACCAGCATTTTGTGCCATTTGAGACCCTTGAGGGCACATAAGACACCTGCATGAGGCTGGTTGATGGGAGTGCCCCAATGAGTGATGGCTGGAAGGCAGGCAGGACAGTTAGGGGCACCTCACAGGATGCAAGATATTTATGATGGGCACAGAAGCTCAGTCTCAAGGGTGGGGTGCAGCTGCCTGCTTTTAGATATTGACTACATGAGTTGGGTGTCCAAACTCTCACTGTAATCAGGGAAGACCTAATCCCTGTAATCAGTGGAGCCTAGAGAGTGATTCAGGTAGGCACATACACATAGATAGCTACTTACAGGAAATGTGAACTTCAATCTAGTCTCCATTGGCTGGGGTAAGGCTTGGTCATCTACTTGTGACACACAGTGCTATAGGAGGTGATTTGCAGTATCAAGATATCCATACAGAGTGGGTAGATTGGAGCTTGACCTGACATCTTCTGGAGAAGAAGATACCCTGAGATGTACCAAGTATCTGCACCATGTGAATCATGTCTCTAGATCTCCATGGATATGGAGGAATTCTGACACACAGCTGACATGTGCACTTTACGTGGCAGACATCCTCATAAAGCTGTCTCAATCTGCAGCTCCTCTCACTTCTAACATTTAGATGAAAAAATAAGAAATTCATTCCACTTTTAAAATGGATCCTTACCCTAAAGACCTCATGTGAGATCACAGGATCCCCATAATTTCTAATTTCTCATGCTTATAAGGGCTTGGAAAAGGAGGAGAGTTATGATATTATCAGCCAGGTCTTACCTTGGGAGTTAGCTGCAATTCAGGATGCAGTTACAAACCCAGTGCTCACATAACTAGAGAACACTCTTCTTCTGGTTTTCTCAATTAAGAGTCCACAAAGTTTAGAAATTATATCAAATGCTTGATCTTTTACATAACACAGGGCATATTACAACTTCCAGTCACTCAAAGAAGCCAGAACACTTAAATCTGTGACTTCCATGAATCAACCAGAACTAAGGCATGACTCCCATTGAAAAACATGAACCCTGAGTTTAAACTTTCCTTTGACAAAGAATTCTTCATAGCAATTAGTGACCTAATCTGTTGATTAACCCTTTCACTTTTAAATCTTTCTACTTCTGGGTGTGCCAAATGCCAGCTTATAGACATTGGATCATGTTGTAGGTTTTCCATGAGAGTAGCCAACACTTTGCTGTCTTAATACCTGCATGAGACACTCAGCATTTTTATGTTTGTTCAATCACTTTGGCTTCATTTGCTTTTGGCTGCAAGTTTTTATTTACCCACATATTTTCCTTAGCATTCCCTGGTTTTATATAGAACCAGTAGACTTTGTTGTGAGATATTTACTCTGTCAGTGATGTACTGTCCTCATTATTTGCTATTGTGCATATATTTATGCTATCAACTTTATTAAATAACTCCTTTTCCATGCCATAGTTTAAAAAGTTAAATAACAGTAAAGTCTCACGAGACCTGCTCTGAGGATGTTTCCCTGGTTACTCTTGGATCTGAAATTTGTCATTGCTAGCATTTAACCCTTGTCCAACCATGTTGTTCTGTTTTCCCCATTGTTTGAGCCTGTGTGTCAAAGCCCGTGTGTCACATATAAGGCCATTCTGATGCCTTTTGGGAATCTTTTGGATGAGCATTAAAGCTTTTATCAACTCAACCTGTGATTCCATCAACAAAAGTTAGCAAGTTCTATCTTGTCACAATATTTTATGTACCAGTATCCTGAGAGAAGGATTTCTTTCTCTGTCCAGTGCCTTTTCCCTTTCCATAAGGACAGTCTCTTTCCTTGTCATCTGGAGGAAGGACACATGGAAGACAGCAGTGGCCCAAGACCTTGTCATGCACAAGTTGAATTGGGTGGCAATAGAGAGCTTCATTCTCGCAGGGCTTTGCTGGGGCTGCTTGCTCTTCTTGCTTCCCAAGGAATGCTGCTGAAACACGGCTCAGCTCAGCAGAGCCATACCCTGCCCACAGGAGCTGGACCAGGGGGGACTGCTACAGCTCACTCAGCCCCAGTTCTGTGCTTTCCCCTTCTGTCAGGTAATCACAGCAAGTACCAACCCACCTGCTCTACTCTGATGCTGCACCGAGTTAATTAGTGCTTAAGCAGTCCTTTGGGAATGCAGATTGTGCAGGCATGAAGTGTTATCACCATTAATTTAGTTGGAGACCGCAGCTCTGCCTAAATTTACAGCTCTATGCTAAAAGGTGTGAAAAAGACCATCCCAGGAGGATCTGGGCTTCAGGCATACAGTCAGTCTTTAGGAGGCATAGTAGCACTTTGGTCATGCAGCTTGAATAATTGCAGGGTTACAGAAGATGTAGGATTGAATGGCTACAAAATATTCACATTATTATACTACCTCCCTACACTGTTTCAGCTCACAGACAGCAAAATCACTTAAGTTGAGGGAATGATATCAAGCTTAATTTGACAAAGAGCCTTGGTTAAAATAACAGCAATGTGCCATAGGTATAGTACTAGGACATGGAAGGAGGAAGGGAAAAATCAAAGGCATACATATTGTTAGTACAATTGATTATGACATGCATAAAATTCATAGTTAGGTTTAAAATCCTGAAAATGTATTTTTGGTTCTGTGAGCCATCTGGGCAACTGGGTATTTAACAAATCACAGATAGTATCATAATGCAGTGTTGTTACAGTCATCTGCTTGTGCTCACATGGTTTTGTCATAAGGCTCCTGCTATTTTGTGAATCTTTGCTGGATCATCAGTGAACATTACTATCTTCAGCTTCTGTTTACTGCAGCTTCTGAATATTGTAAATTTTGCAGGCTTATAGGAATAGTGCCAGAGGCTCTCAGTCTGGACTTGGTTAAAATTTGTGGTGTAGAGAGAAGAGAAAGGAGGAGGGGTAGAAATGAAGATCTCCATCTGGGGTAAATTAAGATAGTGAAACTCAAATGTATGGCAGATCATGACCACTTCAAGGAAAAAGCATATACTGAGAGCTCATGGAGGTTAGCTCAGAGAGTCCCTGCTGAGTAGCCAGACAGGTGGTATCCTTTTGTTTTGTTTAGCTGAGAAACCTGAATTAGGTTCATGGCTGTATTCTGGTTTTGTTTCTAGCTCTCTACATGTACTGATAGACCAGTGGCAAGAAAGAGAAGTCTACCTGTAAACCACCTACTTGCTTTTTCCAGATAAAAGTTTAGACTACCCTTATGAGATGGGGTGAGGCAAGAAGGGATGTTTCTAAGGCTGTTGATTTATTTCCTGACTTTAGAAGGAAATGATTAATTGGCAAAGTTTACAGGAATTTCAACTATTGCAAACCCTGGGATATCCTTACCTAGATTTTTTGTTTCAGTCTCTATGTCCTTTGAAGAAAAAACATGAAAATATTAAAGTGGGCTGTGACCCCATATTCTGCCTTTCTTATGGCTTCTTTCAAGTACATCCACAATAAACTTCATGTTATGAAGGGAAGCTCAAACTTTCCAAGATTCTAAGACAGTTTAGGGAAACATCTCAGTTCTGATATCATAGAATGTCAGCCTTCACCTTTCAAGAGTGTGTGCTGGGGGTTTGGGTGGTTACAGCATGGGAGAAAGTATTTACTACCTAATGAATTCTGTGTATTCCTTGAACAGCTGTGTACCTCACCTCCTGTGCCACTGTGAGGAAGAATCTTTAGACAGCTAGCCTCAACAGGTATGCAAAGGTGAGCTTGCTAGTCAGCATTTACAAACTCTTTCCTTATTAAGGCGGAGGCCAGATTTAGTCCATCATCCCAGGGGATGCAGACTCAGGAAGCCTACTGAGCACTTTCAGCAAGTATTGCAGTATTTTCCTGAGGTTGGCAAATGCTTGTCTGAAAAAGAATTTTAGGATTACAGCTGGAATGCTTTAAATGGGATTGAAAAAATGCATTGTTCTGTTTCCCTAGGTTTCCTAAGGTGTTATCCCAATGAATATGACAACTGAATCTGGAGTAATTTGTTGAGCCTGGATGTCAAAGCACCTCTGAGCTTCTATAACATTCAGCTGGGCATCTGTGTTTGGGGTGATTTACTATCACAGTATTACTTCCCATTTGTTTGTTGTACCTAAATCCTGATGCTGGGTTCAGCAGTCAGCAAAAGCCACCTTTTACTGAGCGATTTTACTGGCATTGCATAGACTTACAGAACAGAGCTTAGTTTTACTGTTCTTTTTTATTTATTATTATTATTATTAATTTTTACTATTCAAATACCCTGTTAGGTGTTTCTAAATGTAGTGCTTTTATACATCATCAAGGATTTGTTAACAACTGTGCGCATCTGGCCTAAATTAGACCACCTATGAAGGCAGTCTACAAAATCAAGATATTACCAGAGGAAATAGGGGGAAAGGCAGTTTACTACCAAGAAGAAAAAACATTTAGAAGCCAGCCCACCGGCGAAGAGACCCCGGCAGCCCATGAGGAACTTTTCAACAGAAAGTGAAAAGTGTATATGAAGGACAGATATCAATCGCAGTTCCACCAAATGTAATTAACTGTGTTGACTTTGGGGTACTTTCTCTAGCCTTACAGTTGTGGGGCAGAATGAGACATCGAGAGCAAAATGCAGTTTTGAGACCCTGTGAAGCCATTGAAGATATGTGCTTAATTTCACCTGCAGAAGGAGAAACCCACTAGAAAACCAAAATATTTCAATAAATTTTTGGAGAACCTTGAAAGCCTAGATATCTGCTAGAAGTAACAGGCTGTAATGAATGTAAAACTTTGTGTCTTGTAGTGAGTTTGACCCACATACTATAATCTAAATAATAAAGGAAATTAAAAAAAGATGCATACAGATGAGGTACTTCCTATTTCCTTTCTACAGAGCTGAGAAGTATTGGTGCTTACCTCACCCACCAGAGCAGAAGGACCACATGCTCTCCTATATAAACACTGCCAGTCCAAATTTGATTTTATGGACTCCAGGTTTGGCTCAAAAAATTAAGACTGCTTGCAACCTTATGCACTCCCACTTGGCTTCATCACCATTGTGCAAAGCTAAGTGGGAATAACAACTCTTACAAACAGGGTTTATCTCTCCACTGATGAAAAAAAAAAAGGAGAATTATATTGTGGTAATCTGAGAACAGAAACAGAGGATCTGAGCATAGAGTACCAATGTTTTTGTTAGAGATCCTGTTACACATCTGGTATTCCTTCAGCTAAATCATCACAGAGGATCTGGTGGTTGGTGCTTAGCTGTTACTATTTGCTTTAAGATGATTTAAGTGATGAAATATTTGGAATAAGTTTAGGGTTGGTGCATTCTTCTATCCTGCAGGATGAAGAGAGTGGTTCAGCAGCCTTGGGGGGAAGCAGAAGAAATGTGAGGTCTTTCCTGTATCCTCCTTGATCTGAGGGTGTCTGGGTGGGTGCCTCATCCTACTGACTCAGGTGATTGTGGTACTCTTGGGTCCTTCATTAGGTCTTCAGCTAAACCCTCAGGACAGCAGTGAGATGACAACAGTCAAGGGGCAGCAGCCACTGACACAGCAGTTAAAGGTGAGAAGGGGCTGTAGGTCATTAGCATCACCCATTTTGGGTAGTCC
Organism: Regulus satrapa; assembly: GCA_013396955.1. Classification (NCBI taxonomy): domain Eukaryota; kingdom Metazoa; phylum Chordata; class Aves; order Passeriformes; family Regulidae; genus Regulus; species Regulus satrapa. The sequence continues at coordinate 112,349 of VWZN01021666.1, read as the reverse complement.
TGCTTGCCATCTGTATAAATACTGGCCTCTCTCACTCTGGGGTTTTGGCACATGTGAGGGAACAACAGTGAAATAACCAATTTAAGCTGCTCCAGAAGAAGCTGTAAGATGTCCTATTAGGACAAATTGACTATGTGAAAATTTTATTTCTAAACTTTTGGAGACAGTATTTTGTTTATACCAAATGTCTGATTGGTCAAAGGGATAGCCCAAGCCTAGAAAGTTAATGTGGTGGAGACATATTGGTACCTGAAGAGTGTTACCATCCTGTCCATCTGCTTTGGACTGTCTAGTCCAAGCACCATGGTACAGCTACAAACCAAGATAAGGACTGAGCTTTTACCTTTGGGTCAAGGACAGGAGTCATTCAGATATGAAAACATATGGATTACACAGATTGGCTCATTGCCTTATGCTGGTGCACTGTCCTGAGCGAGAGGCACTTCACCTTGTGCTCTTCCAAAGCCCTCTGGTAAAGAAGGCATCATGCTCTTACTCCTTTGTCACAGAGGGGTCTTTATCTCTGCTTCAGACAGAATGTCAGATGTCTGTTTGCCATAAATAGTGGATAATACAGAGGCAGCTGGATCAAGGACAGTGCTGGAAGGACATTCACTTTGCCAGTTCTGCTCTGGGGGATACTGGTGCTTAGTGGTGAATGTGAAATATGAAAGAACCAACACATTTCATCAGATAACCATGCTGTGGCTACACTTGCCATTTTCTAGCGCCAACCTGTAGTTCATTTCATCCCTGGTTTGAGTTTGTTGAAGACATAGGGTGAAACGGTCTTGTTTCTCTGAGACCTAAAAATGAGTAAACTGCACAGGTGAGCCTGTGGAGACAGCCCTAGTAAGAAAGAAAGAGGTGAGTTTCCATACCCCTGGAGTGACAGGAACCTCCTCACACTAAGTCACTTGGCAAGAAAGAGTCTACAGAATGGAACTTTGTCTAGGGAAAGGCACAAAACCACTCCATGGTTTTCTGTCTCCTGTTTCCCTGGTAGCTCACAGCAGCTCCCATCTCATGCTGGTTTTGCATTAATTGATTTGTGGTGAAGAGGGAGCCAGAGAAGTGGCTTAAGTCTAACAGACAGTGTAGAGGAACTGGAGGCAGGCAGGGAAGATATCAATAGGACTACATCACTGCTGTGATCTGTTAAGAAAGGTGAAGCTTCCTAAGTCCACTCACTGAATCTGTCCCTTCTTTTTGTCCATGGCAGCTGTGAAAAGATCTTGAGGAACAGACCAAGTAAAAACCACTAGTGCCAATGTCATCTAGTTTAGGCAAGGTCCCAGTGCAGATGATCCTGGCTAAATTTGGATAAAAGTACCTCTAGACTGAAGGAAAAAAAATCAGTATGTAGTCCTATTCTGCAGTCATTCAGCCTTTCAGGACTTAGAGAGCAAGAAGCTGGTCTCCATCTGTGGATGGCTCTTGGGAGGATAGTGCAAACAATCCTAGACTGCAGTATTGCCTGTGGCTGGTATGGACTGACACCTGCTCTGAGCTCAGTTTCTTGTGAACTACCCCAGCAAAATTCATGCTTCCTGCTGAATGCCACCTGGGTTCACAGAGAAGAAGGCAATTCAGCAGTGATTCTATTTTGGAGCAGACCTAAGCAATAAAAGACCAACAGCTGAGAAAAGGAGAGTCAAAGTAAATAAGGTCATTTAGTGTCTGGGAAAGAGGTAGCAGCCACACTGGGGATCAGCATAAGCTGGAGGCAGATTTTTTAAGTAATTTGAAGGCAATGTCTGATTTTATCAGTTTGCCTAGAGTAGACCCAATTCTCCTGGACAGTGTGGTAGAGGTGTAAAAAGAGAGGTTCTGCTACGTAGAACATAAAGGGATTTTGATAGGGTGCAGTATGGCCATGGCTATCCAAGCCAGTTACATTAGCTTTGATGGGTGTTACTGCCTTTTGACCAAATCTGCATGCATATGTGATGAACTTTGAAGGAAACCATTGTTTTCTTATAGAAACAGGACTAACTTGTCCTTCAAATATTTCTCTCATTCTTCATGGATTCAGACTTGATGTCTTGCTGTAACCAGTGAGAGTTAGGCAGGGACCCTAAACATCCCACTTTTAAAGTTAAAATTCAGGCAGCTGTGGTGGAGGATGAGTTCTGAGCTCAACACAGCTCCTGAAGCACTCAGGTGGAACAGGACATGTAAGGAGACATACTCAGCTGGAGCAAGAGGACCTGGCTCCTAACTTGTGTACCAGTAGTTTGGACCTGGAGTCCCAAAGCTGCTGCTTATGAGGGAGGAGGTAGTTGCTGCCCTCGCCAACTGCTTGGAAGAAGAAGAAATGGTTTCATTTGTGCTGCTTCAAGTTTGTGAACTCTGAGTTCTATCAACCCTTAGATACTCTTTGAACTGTTATCCTCCTAAACTCCCACAGCAGAACATACACTGCCCATTGCCATCAGCTTCAGGAAAAATGCAGTTTCCTTGTGGGCAGGAGGAATATTCCTCAATTTAGGTGTTTCAGATACTTTACAGGCCTACACTGGATTTTTCATCCAGGTTTTTTTCATAGCAAACACAGCAAACAATTCTTGTTCAAGAGCTTGAGCATCTCCCACACTGGATGTATGAAGTTGTTCACAGGAGTACACAGCAAATCTTTGCTTAATTGGTGGAAAAATTTCCCAAGGTATTTTCAGTGCTGCTTTTGCCCTTGGGCAAAACTCCCAGTATTCTGAGATGTAGAGTGCCAGCTCAGAATCAGCTTAGGTATCTAGTTTTTCTCCACTGAAGGATCCCCAAAATCCTGTTGTACCATTTAAGTCACACCAACAGCTCCATCTGCATCCATGATCTGCCTTCTGTCTAGCAATTGTTTCAGAGGTTTGCTACTGTGACACTATGCTAGAAGTGATCCAGAAAAGCAGTACAGGGAATAGGAGAAGCCATAGATGCGTGTACTTCTCATCACAGACAGAAGAAAATTTCTCCTTCTGCCATTGCTGCTGAGGTTCCCTTTCCACCAGAGCATAAGTAATGCATCCTCTTGCCAGGTAAGTAACACCTTTAGCTACTTGATATAAAATATATTTATTATTTTTTCAAGGATTCAACCAACAATAAAAAGCATTGCTAATTGCTTCCCAGGTGTTGCTACTTGCCTTTGCAAGACTGGGACAACTGATGCTGTGGGTCTCAGATGTGAAGCTGTTCTTCTGAGGGCCCATCTGACCCTGTTCTACACCTTTCTCCTCCCTTTCTGCAGGCTGCAACAGCACCTGTTGCTGCATGGAGCAATAACTGATGTAGTGTTCTGAGGGTCAGCCAATTTGGCTTAAACCTTGTCTAGCATTTTTTCAAATAGTCTGATCTGTCACGTGTCCCAGGACACTGAACAATCACTTTGCTGCCTCTGTGTTGAGGCCAGTTGCTTACATCTGGATAAAGCACACCTCGCACATTTTGACTCCCTTTTAATTCTTCCAGGCAGAGGTTTCCAGTTTTTTATGTCTTTTCATGTCCTGCTGAGCCAAATGGCCAGCTGAGACTCCCCCACTTTTCTTGGCAAGGGTCTTTACCCGTCCCAGTCAGAGCTACCTCTCCATTTTCTTCTTGATAAATTGTGCGGCACAAGACTCACATAATTCTCCTTGTAGGAATTTCTCTTACCCTCAAATTGTTTATGTTAGTATTTTTTGCCACCTCTAAAATTTTTTTTCAAAAGCCCTTTAAAAATGCAGATATTTAAGTTGAATACAGCTTTATGGTACATACCAAATTTGCATGAAGAGTAAAATCGCCTTCCTTGTTGTAATCACCATTCTCTTGTTTAAATATCCAAAGGTCAATTAACCCCTCTTGCTACATGCTTTGGATAGATGTTTCTCTTTTCTAGTCCTAAATGCTCTGATTCATCTGAGCTTTGCTCAGTACACCAGCAGATAAAAATCAGGTCTTATTAAAGCATATTTTGTTTGAATGGATCCTAATTGCTTTGTATAATGGTCTTGTTATTTACCATTCTGGTTGTATTGGACCACCCACATGCCATATCAGCAGCGCCTTTATGGTTTATTCCAGATAGCTGATGGCCCTACTGAGTCACTGTCCATTCTTCTTTCCTGGTGGTGTCTGGTAGCTGTTGGCTGACCCGGATAAAACCATTGAGATTACCAGCAGAGCCCTCTCACAAATGAACCTTTCCACATTAATTCAGAGGCTTATACACTTTGGGAAGGGGTGTGCAAAACTTTCTAGCTCCCTGAGGTGTTTCCATCCCAATACTGAACCTTTTTGCTTCAGAAAACCAGAACCCTTCCCCATGTTGAATTTTCATGCTGGAAACATAAAGCGTGTAGATTGTTTTTATTGATTTCAAGTGAAATGCAGTCAGAACAGGCAGAGATGTCTGCAAATTAAAGATTCAAATATGAAGAGGTAAAATCTGACCTAAGCCTTGAGGAGAAATGCACTTGTCCCTGCTGTTTCCACCACTGTCATGTTTATCAGAATGCCTTGTGCCCAGGGCCTGTGGGAAACCCACTGACAGCCCCAGGCAGCACCAGCACGGGTGCAGGAGCTGTGGCTGGCTTCTTGGCCAGGCTCTGGACCACAGAAACACAGCATGCAGAGAACTTCTCATAGCCCTCCCTTGCTGGTAGGAAAGGAAGGAGACCAGCAAGCAATCAGATATGCTCTGTTCCTCAAGGAGCCTCCCAGGCCAAGCAGGAGATAAAGTGAACACACCAGGGATACAGTAAAACCCCAAGGATGATGTGAAGCTCTGTAAGAGCAATGTGGGTGCATCCATCAGCTGATTCAACATGGCTGATGCTCTTCACCTCAGATCTGGGAAAAAAAGAGGACTCTTGATGGGACAAGGAGGTTTATGCTAAGCAGCAAATATTTCAGTAGTAAAAGGCTTGTTTCTGGGAACTTCTCCCAGTGGAATGGAGTTTTCCTTCCTCTCTCCCTCTGCTCCTGTGTGTAAGGGAGTGGGCAGGTGAGTGTGGGTGGGTAGTGTGCAAACTGAACACATCATTGCAAATTATCTGCAGGCTTCAGGTAAAGTGTAGATCAGAAAGTATCACATAGCAGGAGCTGTTTTTCGTATTTAGATAAGCAAGGCTTGATGTGGGATTTTAGGAGGTTTCTGTACTGTTATTGTAGTACCCTGTTCCCACAAAGAAAATACTGAAAACCAAAAGTAAAATCTTCCTGGTGGGGTCTTGAAATGTCTGTATCAGACTGGGGCCATTTTGTGCCTGCCCAAAGACCAGAGAAGACAAAGAAAATTGTAATTGACTGTCAGCAAGCACTCTGTTAAGTCACATTAGACCTGTGACCAGAACTTATCCATGGGGAAAAATATGGCTTATTTTCTACTTCATCCAAATGTTAGCTTCATTCTCTCTTCTGATGTATGGGAAACGTCAGTCAGCAATATACCAGGTATTAATGTGTGCCCCTCCTTCTATTCCAGGTAGAACAATATGTCTTGGAAATCCCAGAGACCTACTCCATATGTTATGGAGAAGTAACTTGTGGTTTCCATTAAATACTTATTTGTATGTCAGTTCTTGGTGGTCTGTCAGTTAGTAGCAAAGATCTGGATAAGCTTTATGGTATTTTTTATAGGTGAGGGGAATGACTTGCTGATTAAATGTTTTGAAGGATGACATCATTCCCAGATCTCAGATTCTTTGGGCTCAAGTGATCCAAGCAACTGCACCCAGAAGCACTGCTTTTGACAACAGAAACATGATCTGAGAAACTGGGATAATATCCAGCATCTCAAAGCAAGCTTCTTCCAAGCACAGAAGAGGAAGAAAACATGAGACAAAGGCAAAGTGAGGTGTGAAGCCGTTGCTTCTTGGTGAAATGTGGCTCTGTCTGGAGTGCAGAGGTTTGGTTGGGACCCAAAGGTCTCTGGATCCTCTGCAGACTGTTTGGATGACCTTGAGCAAGTCCCTGCCTCTCCACTTCCCTTCCTTGTTCAAAGAGTCAGAGCTATCTTTTACAAATATTTGCCAAGGTAGTGCCTATCATTAAGAGTCAAATACGAAACTTGCGCCTTATTCTTCTTCAGGCTTAAAGTTTGTAGGTACTATTTCTTCTTCCCAAGGGTGATGCAAAAGGCTCATGGTTCTACATGCAGCACCAGGGGACACTAAAAGGCATCACACATCAATGACTGTGCAGGCTACATTTCATATTCAAGTTTTGCGGTCTTCTTTCTGAGATATCAGAGGCCCCCTCTGCAACCAGGAGGTCAAACAAGCCTTCTCCAGTGGCTGGGATCTGGGTAGGAGCCATCTCTCATCAAATCACAGTTTCCTCCTGAGCATACCCAGCATTCACTCCTCAGCACTTTTCACCATGCTCCAAAGCTCCTTTTCCCTGAGGAGCCCCAGCACTGTGGAGTATCCACCAGTGGCATTTTGCCTGAGAGGAGCAGCCAGGATCAGGCCACATGACACCAACATGAGTGAACAGCTTTCCTCTGATCTAGGAAACTGATCTGGGCATGCTACTGGCTGAAATGCTTCTCCGATGAGAAAGAGTATCATGTGTCTTCTTAGGAAGGATAGAAATGTTGTCCAGTTGTCAATCAGATGAGATGGATTGATTGTCCCTTCTGCTGTGAAAAACAGAAACCAAATGGCTTGCAAGAATTCTGTGAAAGAGAGGGATGAGACTTGTGTGCAATATCTATGCATAAAACTCATTATTGTGGGAGCTATCTTCAGAAATCTTGTGCATCAGATAAGACCACAGAATCAGTCCCACTGAAGAGGCTCTTCTTCCTGATAGCATAATTTGAATTTGATTTTCAGGTGTACTAAGTACCCAGTGATGTCCTGGCAGACACTCAACAATTCTGAGAAATAAGACCCCTTTGCCAAGCAGGTTTCTGTTTTTAGAACACATAAAAAATCACAGTCTACCTTGTTCAGAGATCAGCATAGCGCTCCAGCTATGTAAGCTCCACTTTAGTAATTCAAGACTGCAAGCCATCTCAACCCTAACCCTGACATCTGATTTGAGGAGCTATAGATCATTTGGGACATAACCCAGGGATTGTTACAGCTTCTAGACATCTCCTGTAGGAATCCTTCCTACATGTTCAGAGGTAATTTACTTATCCTAAGATGTGTCTGTGAGTTGTATGGCAGCACAGTGGTGAGGCAGTGTCTGTCTCATCCTCACAGTGTTAGGCAATGCAGGAGGTACCCAGATGCACTTGGGGCTCAGAGCCTGATCCTTCTCTTGTTGGATGCCAAATTTACTGCATTATTATTCCACATAGGATGATCTTGATTTTTAACAGAGCAAATGGTATCAAAGTCAAGCATCTGATCTGTCTTGCTTGTGGTTATAAAATTTGAATTTTTAAATCCTTGTGAACTGTGTTATCTGAAAATTTACTCATCCCTCTTTTTTCTTTTTCTGTGCATTTTTTCCCCACCACACATTAATTCAGCAGCTTGTCATTTTCTTTTAAATGCTGAATATGACCTTGCTTATTTTGATGCGCTCTGAAACAATAGCACTCACTGTACTGCACTCATTCTCCATCCTTGGGTTGTGAGTCATTATGGTTATGAAAGACAGAACAGAATTGAGTCACTGGGTGTCAAAAACCTCTGCTGTGAGACATGGAGCCTTTCAAGAACCCGCTTTCCTGGTAATCATTACTCTTCTGTGTTCATACTGCCATAGGACCCTAATCCCAAGTCAGAGCTGAGGCTCTAGGCACTAAGTGCAGTGCAAACACATCCATTTTACCATAGTCCTTGCCCTGATGAGTAAGAAGAGGGTTGATTTGGGACTATCTACATCTGGAGAAACTTCCACCTAAGAGCCTTAACAGATATTGATTAATTAAGACTTGCAACAGTTGCATCTGTTAGCAGAGAGTCAGCATGTAGGGCAGTAATTTGGCTGGTCTCTACAAAACTAGGGCTTGGCTGCTACTTGTCAAAGTCCCATCTGTGTCTCACCATATATTCCCTATGGAACCTTGCATAAGTCATCCATAGGTGTTGAGTTTCTGAATACCTGTGAAGGATGACTTTTGGCTTAGATGTGCCTCAAAATTATCTCTATATGAGTGTATTAATGCTGGTTTCTGGTTGGAGCATGGAACCCCAAGGGTAGGAGTGTCCATCCTCCAGTCCCTTCTGCACGTTTCAGCAGTGACACCAGCTGTGATTTGTTACAAAAACATGTCATACCTCTTGCAGCACTTCCCACCCCATCCACTCTATGGCCAAACTGAGGTTTGCATTACTGCTTGCCTGATCCAGTTCTGTGCTTAATCCTCCCTGTGCAAAGCTTTGTCGCAACAGGTAAATCACAAGCTTCAGTGACACCTGCTTTGACGTTTATACAGGTGTCACTGGCAGTGCAGACTCCGGGTCTGAAGCACTAAGCCATATGGATTTCCCCAGGTGGATTTTGTGTTGTCAGTTTTGCATTTGTGCCCTGGGGGCTGACGATGCAGAGGGGAAAAGAGAAGCTTTCAGCACCTGCTTCAGTGTGGCACTGGTCTTCAACAGCCAAGCAACCAGAGGCTAGTTTCTCATCTTTGCCATGGTGTCGTGGTTCTGGATGACAGGTATCTGTTAGAGTCTCCTTTGAAAACAGAGATTGGAAAAAAACAAACCTCCCTCCCTCCGAATTATTTTGATTTCGAAATTAATGGGCTTTCAGGCAAAGGTATGGGAATAAGGAATAACTGTTCTTTACTACTAAGTTTATCAAGGCAAACAAACAACAGCAACTGTAGCAGTGAGATAACAAACAGGGCTAGGGTTCTCCCCACTGGTATAGTTACAGTCCGAGCTGGCAGGGAGCGCCGGTGGAGGCTTCTGGGGCAGGTGTGGTGATCCCACGCAGCTGGCACGGAGAAAACATGAGACGAACGGCGGCCCGGCCCAGACCGAGAGCAATGGAGTTCCCAAGGCTGAGCAAGGTGTACCAAGTGTCTGTTGGTGCTGGCTGGAGAGCGGAGAGGTATCCAAACAGGGCTGTGGTCCGGAGTGTCGAAAAGCAGGGGAAAACTCCAGATCAGTGCTGGAGAAGCGATGGGATGCAGCGGCTGCAGCAGCTCCAAGCAAGGCAGTGAGCAGGCTAGTCCCAAGTTCCCCAGCAAAAACCCTGAGAGCCAGAGAGCACCCCAAAAACCACAGGCCAGTTTTTTTTCCGAGAAAACCCCCTCTTCCCTCCCCTCTGCCAGGTGAGTCACCATGTCCTCACCTGTCTTTTGTCTGTCTTGGTCCAGAGTCTTTGTTTTTTCTTAAGTACCCACATTAGTGCTCCTAGGAGACCAATGGTAAAAAATTCTACAGATAAGAAAGAAAGAGAAACCAACCCCCAACACATGGTTCTACTGACAAATCAAATGCTGTCAAATGTCAGAAATTCCTGTTGTGTGGTGGACATGCAGTTTTTTGTATGGGGAACCACAGAGGAGCGTTCATCAGCCTTCTTTAAGGCAATGCCATTCAAGCCATATTTTTAATGACTTGAGTTANACCTTCTTTTTAATGACTTTAGTTTGTTTTTTTTTTTTTTTTTTGTTTTTTTTTTTTGGCTAAGTGAAATGCATTTTAACAAGTTGTGTTTGCCTTCTTTGGGGTCAGATAAGCGATCCCAGATGTTTCCAGCAGTGACTCAGTAAGTGAGCAGAAGAGCCACATGTTAATTAGATCTGTTTCTTCTTTAGTATTCTGGATATACGGCAGACACTAACCTTCACATCTAGCTCGTGAATGTCTCATCCCATTACACTGAGCTCAAGAATTTTCTAATGTCCACTTACAGAAGCCTTGTTCAGTCAAAGTCCATGGTAATTTAAAGATTATTATGCAAACACACATTGCTTGGTCACTGAAGGATGGCTTGAAATATTGTAGCCAGTAAAAGTTGACCAAACTATTGATCAATCAATGATCCAAAGGGCTGGAATGAGAGGTGCTTCTCTGCCTGGTTAGGTAGGAAAGGCTTCCTTCAGGAAGATGCGTTTTATTGCTTGACTCTTCTGCATCTATCTTGGATTTACTTTTTTTTTCAGATGAGTGTCCAGATGAGTGTCAGCAAGGTGTCCATGTTGAGAAGTTCAGAGCTCCTTGTTCCCACCCAATCTCGAGAAATAGGTCTTCTCCAATTGTCTTGAGTTGTGCACCTGGAAGCAAAGTCAAGTGAGAATTGCTGGTTTAGTGGAGCTGAAAGGTGATTGTTTAACTCTCTGTATCTATCTCAGCTTGGAGTTCAGAATGCAAAAAATGCTAATTCTTGCCTCCTAGGTTAGGATGAAAGACGTTGTGCTGTAATTTAAACCTTCTCAAAGTATCCCACAGTGATAGAAGACTGCTCATTTTGGATCCTCATAGTGAAGATGGCAGAAGTTGCAGGTGGTAGGCATGTTATGGCAAAGGTTTCTTCAGATTCTAACTGGGCAGCAAATTAAATTAAAAAACACAGTGACTGGAGGTACTAGCCCTATAATTAAGTGGATGGGTGGATGCATGGCTTATCTGCTCACATATGAACATTAAAGAATCCCCTAAAAACCACATTAAAAAGCTCATACAGTTAAACTTAATTGCTCTTCTTTTTGTCTTGCAGTTGGTGAAATTAAAGGAAATTTTGGCTTTACAAAAAAATAGTGAGTAATTCAGGAAGAGAACTGTCTGGCAGTGCTCTGAAGTTTTATTGCAAAACACATAAGAAATATTCCTCTCTAGCTGGATAAATAGATTATTTTAATACAGGGAAACAAAATATACAAATGTTTTGCAATAAGTAGGGTCTTGTTTCGTGTAATGTAATTCCAGTGAGTAATTGCAGTGAGACCACTGACTTTGTCAGGACTTCTAACAAGAATATTATTTTGCACCAACTTGCGTCATTCCAAACAATTTTACTCAAGCCGGCCTCTTTGTAATTATTCACCTGGCCTGCTGAACCTCAGCATTTGATTGCCTGTCTGATATTCACCACTTGTTCTCTCCTGTCCCATGCAGGGATAGGCCAGGGCTTTGCTTCTGTGAGGGATGAGATGTGCAGGTGATGTGGAGAGGGCTGGTGATGTGCCTGGAAGTTTTGGGCTGAGCCAAAAGCAGAAGGCAGTTGTTGATAGCTCAGCAAGGAGCTGCTGGTTTATGAGTCTGGGGATTTCAAATTAAGCTCTAAGTTTCAGGAAATGTCATGTGCTTATTTACAATGCAGTGTTCTATAAAAATTACAAGAAGCACAAAGCAAAGGAGAAAAAAACCAAAGCAAGGCACAAAGTGGTTGTTGCTTGATTTACCC